>BMAW01037509.1:105729-134117 GCA_019974015.1 Nephila pilipes
TACCTCTTTTTATTAAAATGTTTTTAAATTTCAGATCATTTAAAGTACGGGTTGGTAATGTATTATCATCTTCTTTTACTCAATTTGAAGGAGTTCCTCAGGGGAGCATTTTGAGCCCCACTCTTTTTATAGGTCACATTTCTCCCATTCTTTCTCATTTACAACCTTCAGTTCATGGTTCATTATACGTTGACGATCTGCAGATTTCCTGCGAAGGATCGTCAATGCGTATCATTGAGCGACGACTTCAGACTGCAGTCAATAACCTGGTTACATGGTGTGACGCGAATGTGCATAGTATTTCTGCCAGCAAGAGTAGTTGCGTGCATTTTTGCAGGAAACGGGGTCTCCATCCCGATCCTGACATTCGCATCCGTGATTCGTCTATTCCGGTCGTCCCTGACGTCCGCTTCCTCGGAGTAATATTCGACCGCAAACTCACTTTCCTTCCGCAAGCGTAAAGGAATGAATAAAAATATTTAAAAATAAAAAAAAAATCTTTGTGGTGTCTCTACTAAAACACTAAAAGGCCGACGGCGTATCAATGCCGATTTCCTGCATGCCTAGTTCTGGCAATACGGGGCCCCAGTACCCCTCATGCGGAGGTACCTAGTGGGAGACCGCATGGGCGTGATTGGAAAAGGCCCTGGTTAGGGAAGGGTGTGCGAGGAGAGGAGTTGCGTGCGCCGTCGGTGACAGTTTTGGAATGTCATCCTCAAAATGTTCTCAGAGGGAGAGCCTTGGTTGCGTGTGGCTGGATGGTGTGACCTCCCTCCCATTGCGAGAAATCCTCCTTGGCTTCGGCCTTGGACCTGTGCCTCTGCCTGGGCACGTAATGGGGCAGTTCACATTATCCGGCTGAAACGAATCTCTCCGTCGGTTACTCGTTTCCGCGTTAGGAAAGGGTGGGGAGATGGGTCTGGCGGGGACCCATCGAACTAGAAGTCTGTCCGTGAATTTTTTTTTTCTGAAGGCAATATGGATACAACTGAAGGAAAATCTTTTTTTGGCTCTCAAAGCTATAAAAAATTCTTTAAATTTGAAAAATGAACCATGGGCTGACCGTATGGAACGTTATGATAATGCAAATGTAGAAAACTCGGACATACCTACCGAAATGATGAACTTCCGTTTCTTTTTAATAAAAAGAGATACAGAAACTTTTCCTACCATATCTCCCTTTCTGATCCAAAAGGGAATTCAGGGTATGGTAGGAACTGTTAAAGACATAAAGAAATTGCGCTCTGGGGACATCTTAGTTGAAGTGAAAGATTCCAAACAAGCTCAACTTGTTATGAAGATGAAATCCTTGGGACCATATCCAGTGACAACTTCACCACATAGAAATTTAAACTACTCTCGTGGCGTGATATCCTCAAGGGAATTGGAAAACGTGTCGGAAGAAGAGATCATGGAGAATTTGCAGGACCAGCTGGTTTGTGGTGTCCGGAGGATTACGATTAGGAGAGATGGTAAGGTGCTTAACACCCAGCACCTCATCTTGACCTTTTCGACTCCTACCCTGCCACAAACAATTCAGGCCACATATCTCCGACTCTCCGTCCGACCATATATTCCAAACCCTTTGAGATGTTTCAATTGCCAACGATATGGCCATTCCAAGAACGCGTGTAGGGGACAATTGACGTGCGCTCGCTGTACAGCCACAGGACACGATAGTGCTTCCTGTACCGCTGCAGAGAAGTGCGTCAATTGTCAGGGCAACCACCCTGCATACTCACGTTCTTGCCCTAAGTGGACAGAGGAAAAGGAAATAGCTACGGTGAAGACACTGCAGAATATGTCGTATCCCGAGGCTCGCCGAGTTGTCGCTTCCCGTACCCCAGTACAGGGAAAAAGCTACGCAACAGCAACCCAGACTATTAAAATTTCAAAATCTACGCAATTTCCTGAACCTACCCCTATCGCTAAGACTAAGCAATCTAAAAATCAGAAAGCGCAACCTACCGAAAAGACGCCTCAACCTAAGACTCTGCAATCAAAGAAAATAAATATTTTAAAAAACCCTTCCTCTGCAAGGGCTAATCAGACTAGGCCATTGGCCAGGTCAAAGGCTTTGCAGAGGCAAAAATTAAAACTTTCGGGGAAGAACAGCGTTCCTCGCAAAAAAAGTCGAGTTATTGACGGGGATGCGGTGGTTTTGCACCCATCACCTGAAGATTATGACTCCATGGGGGTCCTGGAAACGGGACCTTCCACTTCCAGTGCGCCCATTTAATGGCTTTTGTTTCCTGGAACTGCCGTGGTTTACGACCCAGACTAAAGGATCTCAAATCCATTATATCTACGCACCAACCTGTCTGCATTGCTCTTCAGGAAACTTTTCTGAAGAGTAATATGACAACCCGCGTGCGTGGATATCATTGTGTACGACGGGATGTTGATACAGCATCACCTTCTGGAGGTGTCTGTATATTCACATCCCAGAACTGTCCTCATAACGTCGTTACACTGATCACATCGTTGCAGGCTGTGGCTGTGCGATTCATACTCGCACTTTAATCACAGTCTGCTGCATTTATCTGCCACCTAACGATGTTGTGTCACAAATGGATTTAGACCGACTAGTCGATCAGTTACCAGCTCCCTTCCTTCTGCTAGGTGACTTTAATGGACACAGCCCTCAGTGGGGGTATGATGGTACAAATTCTCGCGGTCGGCAGATCGAGCGACTGATCTCTGATCACAGTCTCTGTCTGCTGAACACCGACGAGAAAACGTATTTCCATGCTCCCACTAGGACTTTTCATTCCCTTGATCTAGCCATTTGTTCTCCAACACTGCTACCGTCGTTTAATTTAGAGGTTCTTAGTGATCTCTATAATAGTGATCATTTCCCTCTCCTGATCTCCCAGGTTCATGGTAATGGGGTGCGATTTCGTCCCCCCACTTACCGATTCAACCGGGCAGATTGGGATTTATTCACACGATTAGCAGTTATTACCGGTGCAATGGTTCAAGATCAGGATATTAATAGCTCTGTCCAAAATGTCACTACCTCTATCGTGGACGCTGCTGATGCAGCGATACCGAAGAGTACAAATTCAAAGCGGAAGATGAGTAAACCATGGTGGAATATGGAATGTCAATCCTCCTACCGGGAACAAAAGAAATTGTGGGGTATCTTCAGACGATATCCCACAACTGAAAATCTCATAGCCTTTAAAAGGGCAAGGGCAATTGCTCGCAGAGTAAGGCGACATAGTCAGAGAGAATCTTGGATCAGGTATGTCTCTTCCATCACATCGTCTACCACAAGTCAACAGTTATGGAGAAAGGTAAAAGCTGCAAACTCCCTGTATCGGGAATTTACCATCCCGATACTGGAAACTGCAAATGCTGTGCATTCTTCACCTGTCGAAGTGGCCAATATCATTGGCCACTCTTTTGCTAGTGTATCAAGCTCCGATTCTTACAGCGCTACATTTTTAGCGACTAATAATCGTTCTGAGCAGACACCTATCAACTTCAGGTGTCGGCAACCACTCCCTTACAACTGTAACTCTGACATGGGGGATTGAGAAAGGCTCTGTCCTTGGCTCACAATACCAGTCCAGGCTCTGATGGTATAACATACGATATGCTTCGCCACTTGAGCGAGGATTCACTTGTCAGTCTCCTTTACCTATTCAACCGAATAGGGAGGGAGCATGTGTTTCCTAGCCAGTGGCAGGAAGCAATCGTTATTCCCATTCTGAAGCCTGGTAAGGATCCAAAGAACCCTCTCCACTATAGGCCTATCGCTCTGACGAGTTGCCTCTGTAAGACCCTGGAACGTATGGTCAATGCCCGTCTCGTATATCAATTGGAAAAGAATCAATGCATTCCTCCGTTTCAGAGTGGCTTCCGTAAAGGAAGATCCACAGTAGATAACAACCTTCTACTCGAATGTCAGATTCGTTCTGCTTTCGTACGGAGGAATCATTTGGTTTCTATTTTCTTTGATATCGAAAAGGCATATGACCGTACGTGGCGCTATGGGATTCTGCGCACTCTTTACGATTATGGTCTGAGAGGCAATTTACCTCTTTTTATTAAAATGTTTTTAAATTTCAGATCATTTAAAGTACGGGTTGGTAATGTATTATCATCTTCTTTTACTCAATTTGAAGGAGTTCCTCAGGGGAGCATTTTGAGCCCCACTCTTTTTATAGGTCACATTTCTCCCATTCTTTCTCATTTACAACCTTCAGTTCATGGTTCATTATACGTTGACGATCTGCAGATTTCCTGCGAAGGATCGTCAATGCGTATCATTGAGCGACGACTTCAGACTGCAGTCAATAACCTGGTTACATGGTGTGACGCGAATGTGCATAGTATTTCTGCCAGCAAGAGTAGTTGCGTGCATTTTTGCAGGAAACGGGGTCTCCATCCCGATCCTGACATTCGCATCCGTGATTCGTCTATTCCGGTCGTCCCTGACGTCCGCTTCCTCGGAGTAATATTCGACCGCAAACTCACTTTCCTTCCGCACATTTTACATCTGCGGAAGAGGTGTGAGAAATCCCTCAACATCTTGAAGGTGTTGTCCAACACCTCTTGGGGAGCGGATCGAACTTCTTTACTCTGAGTGTATCAGTCGGTGATTCTGTCTCGGATCGACTACGGATGCATCGTCTACGGATCTGCCTGCAAAACTACCTAGCGGAAGCTTGACCCAGTCCACCATAATGCTCTGAGAATCTGCTGTGGTGCGTTTCGAACGTCACCTGTGCAGAGTCTCTATGTCCTCTGTAACCAGCTACCTTTGGCTTTGCGGCGCCTGAAACTGTCGCTCTATTATCATTTCAAAATGTCATCTCTGCCATCTCATCCATCACAAAACATTAATACCAGCCCGTCTTTAAGGAGACTGTACAGTGCCCGTCCTTCCTTCATCCGGTCTTTTTCTGAGAGGGTGAAGGTATTCATCGAGGAATTCAGCCTACATGACTTGGATGTTCAGCAAAGAAATTTTATTAAATTTCCACCTTGGAATATTTCAAGGTTTATTTATCATAACCCCTTTGCTTCTTACAGCAAGAGCACCACATGTCCCATTGTTCTCCAGAGGATCTTTGCCTTCCATCACTGTCAGTATGAGGATTTTATTCCTATATACACGGATGGATCGAAAGGAACTGGATATGTCGGCTGTGGTGTCGTTTCAAACGACATCAGGCACAGTTACCGGCTCGACTCTTCCTGCAGTGTCTACACTGCCGAAGCAGTCGCCATTTACTGTGCCCTTAGATTAGTCGAGAAGTCCAGTTCTCGAAAGTTCGTCATATATACTGACAGCAGGAGCGTCCTGGAAACATTGGTACATCTTGACGATCGAAGTCATCCTATCGTGGTTGAAATAGCTGGCATTATTTGCCAGCTTTATAGTCGGGGTTATGACATAAAATTCTGCTGGATACCTAGTTATGTAGGTATTTTAGGAAATGAACAAGCGGACTCGGCTGCACGTTCGGCAACGAATCCTCTGCAGTTTGCAGTCCCATTTGAGGACATACGACGTCACATTTTAAATCTCATTCATCAGTCATGGCAGGAATCGTGGAATTTACAAATTAACAATAAATTACACTCGGTGAAACCGATCATCGGAGAATGGCCTGTATTTCCAATGCGAATAGCTGATGTCAGATTGACTCGCCTTCGCATTGGACATACTCGATTTACCCATAGACATCTTTAATTTGGGGAGGGCTCTCCCGAGTGTCCTTCCTACCATGTCCCTTATTCTATTCATCATATTTTAATTGACTGTCCGATGTTTGATCATCATCGCCGGACTTTTTTTCATTCATCTGTTTTAAATATATCTGACTTGGTGGGGGAAAAACCCCACCATAATTTATTTGCCTTTTTACGTCATATTGGCCTTTTACACCAAATTTGAAGTTTTACGTTTTTATCCTGTTTCCTAAATGCATAAAATTTTTTATGTTTTTAAAATATTTTTGAATTGATTTTAACGAATGTTTGGCGCAGAATAGCCTACTTTGGCTCTTGCGCCATTAAACCCTACAGTCACACACACACACACACACACACACACACACACACACACACACACACACACACACACACACACACACACACACACACCAAGTGAAATTCAGAAAAACGTTGTAAAAAAACGTTCGAATTCACTAAACAGCTGATCAGAACACTGCAGAAAACTCGTAGAACTGATCTCCACGCATTACTGTACCAACAAAATAATAGTAATAATAAAAATAAAATAATAATAATAAAAGGGATTCGAGTGCCAAGAATAAGTGAAAGCCCCTACGTTTTTCGCAGTCGGAAGACAAGGAACCAGCCGAAGATCTCCAACTTCGTGGTTTCTATTATCACGATTCGTTTTGCCACAAATTACTGTTTTAAGTAATTTGCAAATACAATCATTATATTTTGCGCAATTTTTTTAACTGTCATTTTATTAATCATAGAATGACATATGTAATCAAATGTTAGTTGAGCACATGATCCTTGATTGAATCCCTAGTATTCAAAAATCGTTTATTCCTCATACTCGGTGCAAGCAAAACGCCGCGCAAGTGAAGAATTGACATAGCGTGAATGTCTCTTGGTCAATCCTATTGCCCTACGAGGGCATTTAAGTTTTGAGTTTTTGGTCAAAAGGGTGTAATATGATACTTTCAAACTATAAAACCAATAAACGAAGGAGGTGATTTCTTTTTCGCTGACAATATTTTCAACGATTACTTAACAATGCAACCCTAGCGATTCAGACCAAAACAGTTGGATATTGCTCGTCTTTCTTTTTGAATGTTGAATAGATCTATTTCTTGTACACATTACTCAGCATAAAGAGTGTATTCTTTATATTTAATGTAAAAAGACACTTTTTAATAGTGTGCATACAGCGAAATGAGGAATATTGGAAAGTCCTAATTCCAAAGTTAACAAAATTTAATTTTAAATATATTTTACCGGCAATTAATGACTGAAGAGCGCCTCGGAAGATGCCTTTGAGAGAACCATCTGAAGTAGAAAAAGCAATTAGAAACAAAAGTGACTGATATTATATTCCAATAAAGTTTACATATTCTCGAAGCGGTTTTCCTAAGAACTGTACGAATTATGTATAAATGAAATTATTTTGATACCAAATGCATATAAAAGTGAATATATATACTTTTATCATAAATTCACATTGCTGGACGTAGCATAGTCATATTTGGCTTTTGTGCCATAAACCTCTACTTGTCTTGGAGGAAAAATTCACAAAATAGTGTCATTTTGGGGGGAAATGAAGCGCAATGTTGAGAAGTTGTACAATATCCATATGACAACATTGAACTAATGACTCTTTCAAATATTTCTTTTTAAAATGTGGTTTCTAAAGATAGTGCAACTGGCACCCCTGTTATAAAAGATTATGTTATTAACTTCACCCTTAAAAGCAACTCGATTAATACTGGCGACGTACCTCACAATTTTAAACCCCAGTCAAGTGACCAGAAGCACACTTGTGATCTGAAATTCTACTCTCCTTACTTCCACACCACTCCAACGTGATGACTTGGAGCCTCTACAGACGTAACGTACATCTACTTCCTAAAATGGTGGTTTTTAACGGAATCAGGACTCGAACCCATGCCCTGAAGAAAAAACGCCATGATCTTTCTGCTACAACGACCAGTAATTATGTGAGAATATAATGAATAGGGGGGGGGGAATATTTTCAACAAAATATATATTTCGTTTCTCTAAAATTTAAAACCAATAGACTTACTTTTTTGTAGTTACATAAGCCTTCCTTTATGCTACTTACTTTTGCTAAGACTGTCGGAAAAATTGAATCGGTAGAATTGTCTTTCCAACTCTAGGTCCGAATCCAGGGTGGGTAATGGTGGAAAAATTTGTGACATCTTCTACATCGTTACTTAGGATCTGAGTAATCGGAACTCAATGAATGCTCATCCAAGAAAGAGTTTGTTAAGAGAAATCAAAGTAGTTTCTTTCGTAATATAGAATGACAACAATTACTATGAACGTTGGTAGGTTATAATCTCGTGATCGGAATCCAAGATTATAACTGAAATTATAAACAGTCTGTGAAAAATATCAGCTTTCCGATGATCACGTGACTTTCCTACACCTATATCATACGCTCTCTTATATTACTAGCATTCGATCTTCTGCAATATTTTGGTTTACATTAGACACAGTTTATACACAAGGCGATGTTCTTAAATCAAATAACGTCAAAATGTAACCCAAAAAGTTAGCCGAAAAGATACAAAGCGCGACAATCAAAACAGTTTTATTTTCTCTATCGCTTTTCAGACAAATCGTGATATTTGAAAGATTTCTACAATTGAAAATTATGTATCTTTGCTTTTTCGAATTTAAGACATCATTTGCATTTTTAGAAAACTAGTTTTCAATCTTTCAAATGCTCCAAATGAATCAGAATATTTTCATTAATTTTTTTTTTTTCTAATTGAAATGAAAAATACTTATGCTCTGTTCCCCCTCCCCCGCCCCCCCCCCTTTCTTTTAAACCAAAAAAAAAAAAAAAAAAAAGTTCAATTTTGTTATGGTAATACTGTTTTATGTTAGATAGCTGTTCTGCTAAATTCAATTGCAATAGATATTCTTTGAATTAATTATAAATCTGAGCTAATATGTGTCAAATGTATTGTCCTCAAACTATAGCGCTTCATATGTTAAAAAGTTATTCGATGACTTGGTTAGAATATTGAAAATATCCGTTTTTAATTTTCAAGTATAATAATAATAAAAAAAAGCGAATGTTAGCGATTATAAAGTGTGAAGTTCTTTTCTGTTCTAATATGTTACATAGATTAATTATCGATTAATTTAATTAAAATTTTACGCGATTTGTTTTCGTACACCAATTACATAAAAATAAGTTATGTGCAGGCCCCCCCCCCCTCCCGTTACGGAATGAATCATTTATGGTCATATGCAATATTTGGTTCAGTAATCATTTGCAATAAATCTATAATTGTGCAACTTATGTCTGAAATTATAAATGTAAGACACTATGATGTAATGTTTAAGCAAAAACAATGGGATGCGATGTAATGGTAGTACTTAATTTTGCAAGAGCCAGATGTGGCTATGCTGCACCAAACAAGATGTAATTGTGGTCCAAACATTTGAAAAATAAAAAATGGGTAAAAATTGATTGATTAGAAGGATGGTTAAAAATAGAGAAGGATCGCTGGGGTATCCAGGGGGTGCGTCTGTGCCCCCTATAATCATACATTTTAATTATCATACATTTTATACAAAATGTATGATAATTTTGAAGATTTATGAGAAGATGAGATTGAAATGCAAAAATATTAATTCATCTATATAATCTTCTGATAGTATATTTATTTACTAAAAATTTAAAAATATATAATGCATACTTATAATTACATTTATGGTAGAAATAACACTTATTATAAATATAATGTTTGTATATTTACGATAGTTGCTTATTTACAAGTTCAAATGATGTTGACCTTGAAAGATTGAAATTTATTTCCAGTTTTTTGCTACTATTATATATTTATTTGTTTTTCATCCTTCTTTATATGCCAATATTCTCGAAGAAAAAAAAAATCACAATTGATTGAAGCAATATTTTTGTGTTTTGTTTCTTGCATACTAATACAATGAATAATACAGTATGAATATTACGAATGCAGCAGTTACAAATTTCATCTCGTGATTCTACAACACATTACAATATAAATTGAAATATGAAAATTATGTATTGTACGCAATGTAAATTATTTGGAATGCAGCTTAAGTAAGAGATATACCTTTCTCCATTATTTTTATTAATAATTTTTTTCAGAGGCTCTAATACTTAAATTTTGTGAGAGGCTCAATTCAATTTGAATAATAATAATAAATAAATAAAAGAAATTAAGTTAAAAAAAAAAAAAAACTTTTGTTGGAAGAAACAAATTAATTCAGTGCATCTTAGTGACTAAATTAAAATTTCACATTTTATGCTTCACGAAATAGAAATTTGTATTTTGTTATATTTTCTTAAAGATTAAAGAAAATTTAAGTAACTTTTAATTGATTTCAGAAAAGTTCAATATTAATTTAATTTATATTTTCTCTTCTCTCCTTTCACTTCACTGAATCAAAACTTATTTTTTAATCATCTTTTCAATAACACAAAGTTACCATTGCACACAAATAAATTTTTATGAGCACGCAGAAAATATTCCCTAACCGGAGAGTTTATTAGAGGTTAGTTCGTAAGCTTCGCGTACGCTTTTGTGAATCATAAAGCTTTCTCCATTATTTAACATTAGTCACAATTTACAAGAGTTGCTTTTATTTCATTTCAGAAAGAAATTGTAATTATTAGCCAAAAATAATTTTTCCTTGCCAAGAATACACTTACAGGGAAAAAAAATATGCTGGCGCCATCTGTTGCAGACAGTCCGAAGTACGTCAATAATTAATAAAAATTAATTTGAAATCATAAAAACTGATTAATAACGACATAAAACTACATTCTGGCTACGTTATTCGATAGAGGAAAGCGTAAATTTCTAACTTAATCAGTTTTACTTGATTCAATAAATTTTTTCTTGTAGGAAATGTATTCGAACATTTCGTCTCCTATACTTTAACATTGAAAAATGAATATCCATTTTACATAAAGGCAAAAAATGGCATATTTTTTTATAAAAAAATCAAAATTCTAAGAACGCTAATTAATAAATAATTATATTTGTTATATCCATAGTAATTTATATTAGTATTGAAGCATTTCTTCTACCTGAAAATGTGTTCGAACTTTGAGGCCTATTCTTTAACATTAGCCAAAAACAGCCTTAAGAATACTTATTTTCAGTGATAGAAGGCAATTCTTGGTTTAAAATTTGATATTATTTCAAAATAATTTTTAGGAACAAAATGTTACAGTGAAGTCCTCTAAGAAAAGTTTTAGCCGCACAGTGTTGAATAAGTAGGAATGGCATTTTTTTTTTTTGCATTAAATATGATTAATTAAATTATTCAATATAATTGAAGGTAATGTTAGAACGAATTTAAAAAAATTTTTAACTTGTTATTTTGTTTGTTGTAAATTATTTTGGATGTTTTAATGTTTCTTAGTTACTTTACTTTTTTTGGAGGGCGGGGGCAGCCAGTATTCAAGCGACTTGAATATTGGTTGTCCAAATGTAGTCTCAATATTCTTTTGAAATTTATATTCATTATTTTACTTTTGTTTACGGTTTCGTTTGAATTTCGGTTTCTTTTTTTATCGAATAAGTTCTCATATTTTTTTAAAGGGCTGTGAAATCAGGAATTCGATTAAATGGGATAATTAATGTTCTTTGACTGCATTTATATTTGCATTCTATACAGTTTCACTATTATGACAGTGCTTAAAATCGGTTAAATTAAAATGTTCTCATTCTGAATATTTAGTTGATGACCTTATTTTCAGTTCATGAATTGTATGAAACTTGTTCCATTAGTCATTTAACTTTAAGGAATCATCTAACTGTCACTACCGCATTTTAAAGTGACAAGAGGTTTTCCTAAGATGAAAATTTTTCGTATTCTCATAAGATACTAAATTTGATGTTTATTAGTTTCTGGAAATTGTGCTAAATGCCATTAACAAATTTTTATATTGTTTCAATTTTAATGTGATTAGCAACTAACTTTTAACTATCTCATAGTTTTATTCTATAATGAAAGAAAGTTGTTTTTGTCATCTAATGCAGAAGTAGTCTGCAACTTTAAATTAATGAATAAATATAATACAAATTTCCATTTAGTTATTTTGCATGAAAATGCTTTATAGAGCTGAAAAATATTCTGAAATTTTAATTCCATATATATATATATATATATATATATATATAACACATGGATCAATAAGTCCCGAGACTAACATTGAAAACAACATTTTTTTTGCAATATTTTTTTTTTTATTCATCAACATAATCACCTTTTAGGGTGATACAATCGTACCAACGCTTTTCCAATTTTTCAATACCATGTTTATAAAAAAAATTATCTTTCGCTTCGAAATAAGCTTCAGTTTCAGCGATGACCTCCTCATTTGAGCCAAATATTTTTCCCTGGAGCATTTTTTTAAGATCAGCAAAGAGCCAGTAGTCACTGGGGGCTAAATCTGGCGAGTATGGGGGGTGGAGAAGCAGATCAAAGCCCAATTCGTTCAATTTTGCCATTGTTTTCATCGACTTGTGGCTGGGTGCATTGTCTTGGTGAAAAATGATTTTTTTTCTCTGCATGTGCGGTCGTTTTTTTGCGATTTCCTCCTTCAAACGCACCATTAAGTCAATATAATAATCACTGTTGATCGATTTACCTTTTTCGAGGTAGTCAATGAAAATAACGCCATGCGTATCCCAAAAAAACTGACGCCATGACTTTGCCAGCTGACTGCTGCGTTTTCGGACGCTTCGGATGGCTTTCGCCAGCTGTGCGCCACTCAGATGACTGCCGCTTCGGCTCTGGAGTGTAGTGATGTATCCATGTTTCGTCCATGGTCACGTAACGGCGCAAGAAATCTTTTTTGTTGCGAGTAAATAGCGATAAACAGCTTTCTGAATCATCGACTCGTTGCTGTTTTTGTTCCATCGAAAGCAATCGCGGCACCCACTTGGAAAAAACCTTTTTCATGCTCAATTTTTCATGAAGGATAGTAAATACACTTCCATATGATATCTGTGTCATCTCAGCAATCTCACGGAGCTTCACTTTACGATCTTTCATTATAATTTTTGTCACTTCACTCACATTTTCCGGTGTAACGGCTTCCACAGGTCTACCCGAGCGTTCCGCGTCATTTGTGTCGGTACGACCACGTTTAAACTCGGCAAACCACCGACAAATCGTTGCTTTTGATGGACAAGAGTCCGGGTAACATTTTTCAATCCATTGTTTCGCTTGCACGGTGTTTTTACCCATTAAAAAACAATGTTTTATCAGAACACGAGAAACTCGGTTTTTTCCATTTTTTAAACAAACTACAAAACGACTTTACTCCAACCTCGATAACTCAGCTGTTTCTGGTCCGATCGACTTAAAATTTTGACACGTTTCAAGCAAAGGTTCGTACTCTAGAAAGACCTGGTTACTGGTTTACTACGAGCGCCATCTCTGGGTTAGTCTCGGAACTTATTGATCCATGTGTTATATATGAATGTGTGTAATGATTCAACTTCAATTTATGAAAATTTTATTGAAAAAAATAGTATAATTTTTATTTATTTCTAATTCCCATTCTCTACTCAAAAGTAAAGCGTTCATTCATATCTTCTGATCCAATTCCAAATTATCTTTATTGATTAAATCAGGTACTCATAAAATGTGTTGAATGCTCTTTACCATAATTGTAAATCTGTCGGAAATAATCCCTGCTGGACTGATAGATATCTGTTAAACCTTCATTATCCCTTCATATTATATAATGTGATATAGAGAAATACCTAGATACCCTTATCTATAAAATCGACTGCATGGTAACAATTTTCTCTCTTTTGCTTTTCTGCGCTCTTCTGATGTAATTGAGAAGGAATAGCTGCATCTCTCTTGTTTTAGAATAAATTTTTAAAATTCCTATATATAATAATAATAATAATAATAATAATAATAAGTGACATATAATAGCGTATAAAGAAAGATATGTATAAAAGACAGCATAAGCTTCACGATTGGAGATTCAACAGAAGTGGTAACGTGTTAGTTCTGAGGAGAACTTTGCCATCCTTTGTGTGCATCCGTAGCCAGAGCTTGCATGGCGCGGTGAAATCTATTATAAGCTGGGAGGAGGGAACAGCAAATATGCATTAATATCCAACAATTCCCCCCTCAATGCTTATTTCAAATACAAACATAAATATGCAATTTTCTAATAAATGTTATAATGCCTTAAATATATAATACTAGCACTTATTTATATATATAAATACAAGATTAAATACAGGTATATGTTAATCCAATTAATTTGCTTCATACCTTATGCTTATTACTATTTAAACATTTTATTAACATAGCAGGCATTTCACGAGATGGTAAATATTTTAAACTGAACAAACCATTTTCATATACTTCTCGCACAAAATGATGACGAATGTCAATATGCTTTGAGCGCGAATGATATACAGAATTTTTCACAAGTTTTACAGATGATTGATTGCCAGTAAACACCACAGATTTCAATGTATCAATCTCTTTTTCTTGAGAAATCTTTTTAGGTAGAGTCTCTATTGTAGCTTCGGAGAGACCCATACATTCTGCCTCATCGGTTGGTAACGCAACTGTCAGTTGTTTTCTTGATTCCTAGGAAATCGCTCCTACAGCATACTTAAAGACAACCTGTGCAAGATTTCCTTTTATTGGTATCTGAAGCCCAGTCAGAATCGACATATCCTATTAAAGGTTTTGCAGATTGTTTCTATCCTTGATTTTTAGTTCCTTTCAAGTAACTCAGGATTCATTTCGCTGCCGTCTAATGCGTTTTCCCTGGATTGTTATTAAACTGACTAAGAAAATTGACAGCGTAAATAATGTTTGGTCTTGTGGTGACAGACAGATATATTAGAGATCCAATTAAAGATCGGAGTGGTAAGTTTTGCATTTCCGACTTTCTTCTTCATTCTGTGGAGATATCTCTTTGGTTAATTTAATGCTTTTATCCATGGATGTTGCAACAATTTTTGCATCTTGCATTCCACAAGATATCATCAATGTACTTTGATTTTAGATATTGTTAAACTGTTTTTATCTTGTTTGGATTCAATTCCTAAGCAATAATGTAATAGTCCTTTCATTTTGAAAGCTTTTGCTAACTCACCACGAATAATTTCATAAACGTATTTGCTGCTTGTAAAACACTATTAAATCATCAACATATACTATGATGATTGTTTCAGCAGCAGACGATTTCATGTGATAAACACATGTGTTAGTATTTAACGATTTAAGCCCAAGAGATTTGAGTTTAGTAACCAGTTTGTTGTACCACTGTCTCCCTGATTGTATGAGACCATACAGAGAACGGTTTAGTAAACAAACGGGATCTTTATCAGGAGAAATACTTAATTCTTCTGGTTACTCCATAAAGATTTCTTCATTCAGATCTCCACTTACATATGTGGCAGCGGTAGCCTAGTGGTCATGGTTTCGGATTTGTGGCCGGTGGTTTTCTTTCAGTCGCTGGTTCGATCCTTGACCGCCAAAGACCTGCCGTGTAGCCGGGGTTGATGCATGTTAAATCTGTCGGGCCCCAAATTACTCCCGCTGACGTGGTGTGAAAGTTAAGGGAAGGGAGGGCCAGCTCAGGTGTCGTCCTCGTTACTTGACCATAGTTCAAAATTACGAGGTCCGTCACCAATAGCATTCGTGTTGCTTCTAGTACGACGTTAATAAAAACTAAACTAATCCATTTATATATACCATCACAAAGTTTAGTTGATACCCAATAACTACTGCGTAAGCAATAACAGCTTGAATTGAACTTAATCTTGTAACTAGAGAAAAATTCCCGTTAAAATCTATTCCAGGTTTTTGAGAACATCCTGTTGCAACAATTCTTGCTTTTAATTTTTCAACAGTTCCATTTTCTTTGAACTTTTAGAACCTATTTTGATTCTATAACCGTTTCATGTTAGGGTCTTGGGACTAATGTCCATGCATTTTCTTTAATTAATGAATTATGTGTTCTTCCTTCAAAGTATTTTTCTAAGCTACTTTGTTCGATCCAGCGAGAGCTTCTTGAACGTTCGGACTTGTTTCAAAACAATCAATAATTATTAAACTTCTTCATATTCCTTTATGGACTACCTCTTTTGCTTGTTCGTAAAATCATAAGCCTTCCTTAAGCGGGTGAAAAAAGCTTTTATCCGTAGGCGTGACGTCACAGCTATCCGAAGCTTCGGTTTCTGTTTGGGAATCCAATGACGTTGCTTCTCTTTTTTTGGTGAATCACCAAGGTCAGAGGACGTATCCTGGTTGAGAGAAGAATTTTATTTTTCATTAGGCTGGGTAATAAATTCCATTTTTGACGCTGGTAGATGGTTTTCAAATTCGTCAATGAATCTCACATTTTGGCTTGCTCTTATTTTTCTGGTTTTCTTATCATACAGCCGATATGCCTTCGATTCTGTTGATATTCGATGAAGATGTGTTCGTTCGATCTCGGCTTATATTTGCCTTTCAACCGTTTATTCAACTCATATGTTTTTTGTCCAAACATTTTAAAGTATGACACACTTGGCTGATGCCAAGAAAAAAAGAGTTCGTATGGAATTCCTGATACTCTTGCTACGTGAGCGATTACGAATATAAATGGAACAATTTATTGCTGCCGCCTAGAAGTTATTACTTCCGCTTTCCTGCAACTCCGTTTTGCTGAGGGATCACAACAGCAGATTTTTCCTCTTCGGATATCTTGTTCTTTAAGAAAAGTTTCGAGTTCTGATCCACAATATTCTGATCCATTATCGGTACGAAGTGTTTTAATTTTCTTCCCTGTTTGATTTTCAACTAAAGCTTTATAGTTTATGAAGGCTTTTTTCACTTCATCTTTAGCTTTCAAGAAATTTATTACTGCATATCTTGATTTATCATCAATGAAAGTAACAAAAAATACGAACCTGCTAATGACGGTACTCGCATAGGCCCACAGACATCAAAATGTACCAGTTCTAAAGGATTTTTGCTTTTGAATTTAGATTCTTTTGAAAAAGGGGCATCAGTCTATTTTGACTGGATGCAGAATACTACAGTCCTTTACGGAATCTGTTACATCAAAATTTAATCCTCACACCATTCTTTCAGTCTTTAATTACCTTAGATCACTTTCATTTAAATGTCCAAACTTTTTATGCCATTTTTGAAATTTGCTGACGATAGTTGCCGTTTCAATTTTCGGTTTCACTTAGCATAAATCTCCTTTGCGGATCTCTGTCATCAGAACAGTTCCATTGGCTTTAATTACTTTTGCTTCTTTTTCGTAGAAATTAAAGGGTCGATTGTTTATTGTCGCTTTAGATGTTGATATTAAGTTGCATTTTAATTCCGTCACACATAACACGTTCTTCAGAAGAACTGTCCTGGAGTGTTTAGTATTTTGAACTGCAATGCAAATCGAACCTTTGTCGGTTACATCAGTGGTTTTATCAACAACTAATTTTGCGAAACGGGGTTTGTTTCTTTATTTATTTTATTGAGTAGCTTTTCTTCGTTGCTCATATGGGAGGTAGCTTCATTATCTAGACACCAGGAAGTTGAATTTCTTTCATTATGGCCTTTATTATAGCACATAGTCAACGATGCATATTCGTCATATTTCACTAACATGGACGAGTTGTGATTTGGAGATGCGTGTTTTCTGTCGAATATTTTATGTTCATACTTTGAGCAGTAATTACACTTTAGATTTCTAAAGGACTTCTGATTCGCTGCTTTGTTTTGGTTTGCATTCCAGTTCTCAGAGTTCATTTTTGAATACTGCTTATCCTTTCTGATTAAAGAGTACAGAGCACACTGTGATGCAGGATTTATCTTTCCTTTTCTTGATTCAAATTCTTCCAGCAATTTTATTTTGAGAATTTCAGGATTCGGCTGTTCATCTCCGGATTCAATGGCACATCGGAAATTTTTGAAATAGTCCGGAATGCTGTATAGGTGTAAAATGCATAAGAGATCATCGGCAATATCCAACTGTATTTCTTTCAGCTTATCTACTGTGTCGAAAAACTTTTTAAGATGATCTGACATTGTTCGTGTGTCAGTCGTTTTCTGGAACAATAGTTATTTTAGTATGGAAACTTTTTTGGCAAGTCCTTTAGATTCGAATACAGCTTTCAACTTTTTCCAAACATCGTTGGAAGTGGTGTAATGTTTCACATGACAAAGTTAACTTGCTGATAGGCAAAATAATGTCCGCACGAGCTTTTCGATAGATTTCAGTCCATCTCCGTAGCTTTTTAATGGCTTCGGGGGGGGCACCTTCGTTAGGCTTAACTTCGTTGCCGTTGATGTAATCTCTGTGGCATGCCTCTGCATCCATTTAAATTTCTCTTAACTGGAATCAGCTTGCGAGCATAAAGAAGTGAAATGAGATGAATAAGCATTCAAAAACCTGTCTTTATCTTGGACAATCACAGCACACTCCTCTATCTGACTCACAGGAGGCAACAACACGCGCTCTTCCTTTTATTTAATTTTAAGGCATTAACCGATGTAGTTTTTAGTAAATTTTATAATGTTCTATAATATAAAAAGGTAATTAAAAATATGATTAACTTTTTTCATCATAAATTATTACTATTTTTATGGTGTGGATTAAACTCGAACTAGATTCCCACATTACGCCATAATTGGTGACCCTGATTTTTTTGTGTTGAATCGAACACGTGGGAACTCAATCTATTAGCATCGCGTTTATTTTTTCAAGAAAATAATGCTGACCCTTAATTTTCTCATTATTTGATTCACATTGGATTCCTCCCACCTCTAATTTGTGCAAAATCAAGATGATTTCATGCTTGTGCTGTCGCTGGAAAATCAGTAAGTTTTTATACTTATCTTTTTCATTTATGTGTGCTGTATGTTTTTTTTTTTTTAAAAAAAATTTCTATTGCACTCGCGTTTAATCTACGCTGACTAATTTCTTTTTTCAAAAACCGTCTGAGCATTTCGTGTAAAATAATCTTTTGCGTCTTGTATGTATCTTGTATAGATATATATAATATTTCAAGTATAATTTCATTTTCCAAACTGTTTTGTTTTTCCACAACATAAAAAAATACTTATGTAAAATATATTTTTATTTACCCTCTAACATGCTTAATGAATGCGATAATAAACAGATCGTCCACGTAGTAGTCAAACCACCACCTTTTTGGAAACATGATCCTGCGCTATGGTTTGTGAGATTAGAAGCGCAGTTCGACTTAGCAAAAATATCTGATACCACTAAATTTAATTATGTTCTGTTTGCAGTTGAATCAGACATATTAAATTTTGTTAGCGATTTAGTTCCAAAACCAATGAAAAAATCTTAAAAAAATCTTCTAATCGAGGTACACTCGGAAAATGAGGCTTCTAAAATTCAAACTCTCCTCCAGGTTTAGAATTAGGGAACCAGCGGCCATCACAGCTTCTTACTCGCATGCGTTTCCTCGCCGGCGATAATGTTGGTGAGCCACTCCTAAAATCGCTTTGGCTTGGACGTTTACCTAATGGAATGCAAACAATTCTAGCTGCTGTCAGCGAAAACTTAGATCAGCTAGCTACTGTTGCTGATAAAATCAATGACCTAGCTTTCCCCCAGGGAATTAATTCAGTTGCAGCAACATCTGATAAAAAAAACTGCGCAATTAGAGCAACAAATTGCTCAACTTATACAGCAAGTAAGCGATTTAACTAGTTTCGTGAACCGCTCCCGTAGCCCAGCCCACAACTCAAACCATTTCCGCAATCGCAGTAATTCGCGAAATCGTTTGAAAAGGTACCAAGAACCCACAAATGGATATTGTTTTTACCATACAAATTTTGGCATCAAGGCGGAAAAGTGTGCCACTCTATGCTCTTTTCGTTCGGAAAACTAGAATGGTGATCGTCACCTGGTCTCATTGATGATCGCGTCATTAACTGTGTTTTATTTGCCGATTCTACATCTAAAATAACTTTTTTTGATTGATACACACAAGCGCGGATATTTCTGTTATTCCGAAATCTTTCGCGCCTCATGCTAAAGTTCAACTTTACTTAACTTTGTACGCTGCGAAAGGCACACAAATACCGACTTATGGCACAAAACGAATTTCATTTGATTTAAATTTACGACGCCAATTTACTTGGTCTTTTGTAATCGCAGATATATGCCAACCAATCAATGGAGTCGATTTTCTGAAACACATCAATTTGCTTGTTGATGTTGAACATCATAGAGTTAACGACATCAATACTAAACTTTTTTCAAATGGCCAACTTCCAAAAATTAAGTCTGCAGCATCTAACCTAGCAATATTAGTCAGCAATATTAAGTTTGATAACATTTTAAAACAATATCCCGAATTAATTAACCCTTCACAACCGATACATTTTGATACTTCAAATCAAATTTATCATCACATAGAAACTAAGGGCCCACAAGTATTTTCAAAACCTCGTCGCCTCGCATCCACAATTTTAAGAGCTGTTAAGAGAGTTCGAATATCTTATGGCGTTAGGTATAATTCGTCCTTCAAAGAGTCCCTGGTCAAGCCAACTGTATGTTGTTAAAAAATTTATTGGAGAGTATCGCCCCTGTAGTGATTACCGTAGACTTAATTCAATTACCGTGTCCGACCACTATCCAGTCCCTCACATTCAAGACTGCACTCAAAATCTGTATGAAAAAACTATATTCTCTACTTTAGATTTGGCCCGAGCGTATCATCAAATAGCAATAAATCTACCCAATATTCCTAAAACAGCAGTAACTACCCCATTTGGCCTGTTTGAGTATATTGCTATAGTAACCCCTTATAGTCTTACCATTTTCAAGTAAATACGGGTATCAAGATTCCCTCGGTGTCTTTGCGATATTTTTCTTACCCATAGGGGTTTACTGTTTTTGATAAACCTCTATGGGTAATGCGCCCCTGTAATACCCTATTGAAGTTGATCGGTACCCCTACATGTTAAGACTCCAGACACCAGATTAGGTTACTCACAAATATACATAATATGGAGGCGGTTACTGACGGCACCACGGATCCTTTTATATTTTTGTTGACTTGACAACAATTTTCCCCTTCCATCTTTTTTGCGTGGTCGTGGTAGTCTAGAGGTCAAGGTTGTGAACTCGGGGCTTTCGTAGTTTCCTCGAATCATAGACTTGAGTTGATGCCACTAAATACCCTGCGTGTTGCGGGGCTGAAATCTGTCGATTCTCCAAGCCTTCCCATTGGTGTTGTTTGGCAGTTTGGAGGATCAAGTTCAGGTTTTGTTCTCGTCACTTGACCGAGGTTAAAAATTATGAGGTGTGATTAGTTTGAGTTATGAATGTCTTCCTTTTAAATGTGAAATTAATAAAACGATCAATCTTTATTGCATCCTCAGGAGCTAACCTTTTTTTGTACGTACCGAATAGGCTTTACGAATCCGAAATACCTGAGGGATCTTTTAGTCTCCTGTGGGGTTTACTGTCTTCGGTAAACCCGAGTGACGCACCCCCTGGATACTCTAGTTATCTTTTCGACCCTCCTCCTTGTCAAAATTGGTATCTTTTTTCTCTTTTTACCTCTGAGGGGCTCATCTTCGGGTGAGTACGGGGGAGGGGCAAGTCCCCGAGATAACTGAATGAAAAATTTATAAAAGAAAAGACGAAAAAAAAAAAAAAAAAAAAAACTATCTGTTTTGTTCATATTTAAGTTACACGTTTCCTATACAGTTCTTTTTATTTCTGTTTGGAGTTGATTTTGTGGTTATTTTAAGTTTGGTTCAGTTTTGTTCTTTGCTTTATGTATCTGATTATTTGTTCGTTGTGAATTTAAAATTAAAAATTTAATTTCGTAACAAAAATGTCAATTCAAGTTTTTTTTTTTTGACTTTCATGTTTTCCGTGTGCGACGATCCGTGCCGAGGGAAAGTACAGTCTGAGGATCCTGTTGCGTTCCCTTTGATCCGTGCTTCTCCGTAGATGAGTGGTAGAAGTGAGCCCACCCCTGTCAGTCGGCTGGTGATCTCTTCTGACGGGTTCTTTTCGAACCCCAAAGACATTTTTTTAGGGTTAGTATTGCAGTTAGGGGTACATCGAGTGAATCAACGGATCCTCCCCCCGAAGCTGTAATGCTGTACCTCAGTGCCACTTTTGTGTGCACTTTTTGTGGGGTAAGTGCTATCCCTGGTAATTGCCAGATGACTAGCGTATTACCTCCCCTTGTTGTGCTTCTGGGTGAGTGGAGATTACTGGTGTGAACGTTAATCCTCTCCCCCCGCATGGATCCAAAAATTTTTTCGTATCCTGATGGAGGTCTTAATCCATCAATATCTTCTCTATTCGTGGAGTTGGAGCAACATTTAAAAAATAAATATAATGAAACATTATCGAATATTAATAACTGTTGATTTTTCATAATTAAAATAACTATTGGATCTCTTATAAAAATGTTTTTGTAATCTTATACATAAAACCTTACTGGGAATGGTTGAAGATGTTAATACTTGTAAAAAAATTAAATAAAAAAGAATACTGGAAGTATAATAGTTGAAATGTGTAATTCTAAACAGGCCGAAATTATTCTAAATTTAAAAAAAAAATATAAGCACTGATACAGTTATGGTTTCACCTAATTTCTCTTAAAATTCATCTCGTAGCATTATTTTAGAGCCGAAACTTCTCGATGACACGGAGAATGATATATTAGAATCTTTAAAAGAATGCAATGTAAGTGCCGTCCGACGAATTACAATCCACCACGACTGCCAAGTAATAAATACAAAGCATTTATAACCTTCAATAGCCATACACTCCCAAAATCCATTAAAAAAGCTTATATAAATTGTCCCGTCCAACCGTACATCCGAAAACCTTTGCCTTGTTGTAAATGTCAAAGGATTGGGCATTTTATTCCTGGGTGCCGTGGTCAACAAACCTGTGCCCATGTTCCATCGTTGAGCATGAAAGTTAGGAAAGCAATTCGAAGCTTTTTTGTCCAAATTGCAAAAATGTCCATCTAGCCTACTCTCACAAATGCCACCGATGGATAACAATAAAAGAAATACAAACTATTAAAATAAATATCTAATTCCCAGAAGCCCGAAAAATAGTTTGTGAACGCACCCCAACAATTGGCGTATCATATGCAGCTCCAATAAATATTAACTCTGTCCCACACGCTTTAATCCTCCCAAAGCAAAAGATACTGCGACCCCAAACAATAGCAATAGAAGCAGATGCTCACAGTCATACCGTTTCGTAGACAACGACTTCTGTATCCAAATAATCTACAAGTAAAACTAAATCCGTTATTAAAACCCAACCTTCACTCTCTTGCTACAGTTATTCCTTCAAATCGTGTATAAACATTTGTATCAAAGCCACGAATTAATTCCAGAATTCCATTAATCAATCCAAATCCTAAGACTTCAGGTAATCCTGCAACTAAACAATTAAATAGACCGAAAATAAATATTAAAGCACAAAAAAAAAAACCCTTGGGCCTAAAATAATTCAACAGCTAATGTCAATACAAAATCTTTGAAAAATGCAAATAAAAATATTACTGACAAAGGTTAATTAGATGAAAATGATATAAAAGTTTATGTTTCGGTCGAAGAAGAAACGTTGACGGGTGATTCTCTTCTGAATCATCTTAAAATAAAAGAAACGATTTCGCCTCTTCTTTTCTTTCTTTTAATGACCCCTTTGATTTCTTGGAATTCTCGAGGGGATGAAAATAAAATCATAAAAACCAAAGATATTATCAACAAATATAACCCGGTTACAGTAGCCCTCCAAGAAACGTATTTAACACTTTGTTGCTCAGTGTTCACATCTGGCTCTTGTACCATTAAAATACTATCAATCACTAGTTTAGTTTTTATTAACGTCGCACTAGAAGCAACACGAGGGCTATTGGCGACGGACCTCGTAATTTTGAACCACGGTCAAGTGACGAAGACGACACCTGAGCTGGCACCCCCCTCTCCTAACATCCACACCATGCCAACGGGAGGACTTTGGGCCCCGAACAGATTTAACGTGCATTAGCCCCGGCTACACGGCGGGTCTTTGGCAGCCAAGGATCGAACCCGCGACTGAACGAAAACCGCCGGCCGCTAGTCCACGACCTTGACCACTAGGCTACCGCGGCCCTACTATCAATCACTAATGTGTCTTACTTAGTTATTTTATTAATTAAATCTTATCAATATTTTTCAAATAATTTGAAGTTATATAATCTCGATTGAATGATGGGTACTTCAGAATGTTAAATCAACCTATGACATAGTGGAAGGATTGAGTTATACTTGAAATGGAAAGGATTTGTCGTTAATAGTCTATTGTGCTGTTTTATATAGTGTGATTTTAATTCGAACGAACTAATTGCACATAAATAATAGAATCATTTTACAATAAGCATCATCAAATTATAAAGGAGAGTGAAATATTTTTGGAGTTTCTTTACTATGGAATTTTTCTTATTGTTAGAAAAATAAATTAAAAAAAAGAAAGAAACAATTGCACTCGTGTGTGTCAGTTATCTTGAACAGATTAAAAATCAGTCAAAATTCTAACACAAACCCACAAATGTTCACTTTAAAACCAATTGAAAGTTCTGCATAATTTAATTGGTGAAAACGATTTTCGGAATCGATTGCGGAACCTCTGTAGATTCACTTTGATTTATTTCCTCTACAATGACCTAGAGATTCACAATAAATCAAACTCGTAAATCGTTCTTTTATTCATCAAACGTATTTATAGCTTTCAGCTTGAGAAAAGTAGCAAAACTGATCCTCTACTTGAGATGAACAGAATACAATAAGATGCGAAACTTATACTCTACCTAAACCTAATCCAGCTGGATGTCAACGTTAGCGAATTGATAAGAAATACAATACTTCTCAATCTCTCTTTTGTCTTCGATTAAATTGACGTTCAGCTACTGCGGGTGCCTGGGGTGTGAAGCGCCCCTCTAGCCGGAATCATGGTTAGCTGTAATGTTGCTTTGTATAGGTGGTTTTATTTCTAGCGGTATTTAGTAGTTCAGAGGGATTAAATTATTGTTAGAGAAGATGCTGAATTAATATTAGCTGTTGAGGATGGTGAAGAGATTGAAGGCTTGCTTGAAAGGCTTTGGAGAGGATCTTAATGTGACGAGAGATTGCATTTCTGTTGGTTGGAGAAAAGTAGTTAAATTGACTGCGAATGGCAACTCAGATCAAAGCTTTGAGTTTGGTGAGTTGAGCATGCCCGGCATTGGGTTCACGAGTTAAATTTAAGAAATTAAAAGAAAAAAAAAAAAAAAAAAAAAACTAAAAATGATGTGAATTTTTTTTTTTTTGAAAAAGAGGAAAACTAAAAATTGGAGATTTAAAAAGGAGAGAAGTTAATTAGGATGGTTCATAAGAATCTAAGGGAATTAGCCTGGATTTTTTTAAAAATTTTATGGTAAGTTGTGTATCATTCATAAATTTTCGTATCAATGTTATTTAAAGAATTAAAGTAGTTAATAGAAACTATTGTCCTCAATTGCTAAGCGAAGAAAGTTATAAAGTAAAACTCAAGAATTGCAAAGTTCCTATCTATTTGTATAAACGTTCGAAAGTAACGTGTGCGCTTTGGAAAAAGTAGAACAGAATCAAATCCTTTAAAATAACGTAATCGAAACGGGAGGGTTTGCATCGTTTCATTAAATATTGCAGTTTTCGTGAAAACCTTTTTTTTTTTATTTCATTAATTATTATTTAAACTTCATACATTTTTGGGGAATTTTCGTTCAAACCTTGGAGGAACCAGAAATTGCAAATGCATTTATAGATAGCGCAAGTATTTGACACTAAAATGTACCTTTCTAAGAATGCGGGAATTTATACAATCTTACTAAGCAATCTCCTTTTTTCGTATTCTTACTTGACACTAATATATTTATTATAAGGCATCGTGATTATTATTAAAAGAATTACTATGGATATTTTCACCTTTTATTTTTTCAATTAGGTGAATCAGGTAACAAACCATTTCTTGGGGGAAAATTACTTCTTCAATTCTTTTTTAGTAATCGGATATTAAATAAACTTTTGAGATTGAATTTCTTTTGATGATTTTCAACAGGAGTCCTAAAGTCAGGTGTATAGTGTATTGACAATTCTGGTACAAAGTTTAGCAGAGTAAAAGTCTTACCCCAATAGGAGAAGAAGTGCTCCTGAGCAGCATTCGCTTCGACACCGTGCTGTTTGGTCGGGCTCTCTACTCGCTCCGCTTCTCCGTTCTCATGTGTTTTCGACATCCGTTTGCATCGTTGTATTTTTGAGTTCGCAAACAACTTTCTTCACTACTTTTCCTAAGTTTAGGATTAAGCCACTTCTCCTACCTACCGATTTCTGACCTGGACCGACTCTGAACAACATGACTGACGCCGGAACTAGTTCTGAAGTTGCAACGAACATTTCACCAATTCCCGAAGAAGTAAGTGCCAGCCTGGACTTAAATTCTTATCTTACAACAGCGCAATGCTCTTAATTAGTTACGCTTATCAATATTTATAATTTTGAACAAATTTCCGAACTTGAATGAAATTGGCCCTGTCGGAAAACTGACCCTTACAGATACCCAAAACCAAAATATTTTAAAATTTGAACACATGATTTTCCGCGTTTACCTTAATCATAAATACGAAACTTACTACCCTCTTAAAACTCAATCTTCTTCTCCTCTCCCTCTACCCCCCAACGATAATGATGGATTTGAAACTCTGAAACGTAAAAAAAAGTCTTCCACCCCTAAAGTCACAGGTCATTATAATTTTTCAAAAAAATCCCGACCTGATAATTCAATCCTCCTTGCTAATAGATTCGAACAACTTGATATTGATCAAAATGAACCCGATACTAAAATATCCGCCACACCTAAAATACCAACAATTGTCCTTACTAAAGTTAAAAATTTAACAGAAACAATCACTTCAATCAACAATATTACTTCTGAAAAAACAATAGGCAAAATCAACGGCACTAATCTTAAATTCTTCTCAACATCCATCGAATCTCATCGCGGAATACAGAAACATATCGCCGTCAACAAACTCGAATCCCACACTTATGATCTCCCCTGTGAAAAGCTAACTAAATTTGTAATTCGTGGTTTCCCAATCGATACTGAGCCAGCGGTTATCATTTCCGAACTTAACAGCTATGGATACAAAGTTGAAACCTGCCACATTATGAAATCCCGTAAAACCAACCAAACAATGAACCTCTCCCTCATCCATTTCTCAATTGACCATCTTGGATATCTTAAAATAAAAATCGGACCCCTCCGCAAACGTGCAATACCCAATCAATGCTACCGCTGCCAATCATTCTATCATCAATCAAAATACTGCACCCGGTCACCCAGATGTCTTAAATGCTCCGATAATCACCTTTCTAAAGATTGCCCTAAACCTGTTGACACTCCCCCTAAATGCTGCAACTGCGGAGGCCCCCACACAGCAAATTATTCCGAATGTCCAAAAAATCCACTCAATTTTAAACCTTTCCCCCCAACATCAACCAACGCATGGGAAGAAAGAGCAAAACGAAATGCCTAAAACACCACAGAAGCACCACCTCTTCGAAATTCCACACTCTCCACAGCTCCCAACCACTCCCCGACCAAACTCCCACTCCCTCCATTAATCTATTCGATCTCAACACTCCTCCTGCTTCATCATCTTTTTTCGCTGATATTGCAAGCTTTTTTAAACTACTTGACATGAACAAAATCACCAAAACCATGTGGATCTCTTCAAACATTTCACCTCTCAATTCTCCAACCCAAGCATTAATACACGCTAAAAATTTGAAATTCTATTTAATACCATCCCACAAATCTGCAATATCTGGTCTTAATGTTTAGTCCTCCCCCGCCTTTTTCACCTTCGCTTCTTATTCTAAGTTGAAATGCTAATGGCCTTCGAGCCTAAATCAACAATTCTCAAAAATTTCATCTCAGAACACAATCCAGATATAATCGGAATTCAGGAGACTCACTTCAACCCCTCCGACCCCCCCCCGTTTTCAAAATTTTTTTGCCCCCTGCTTCGGACGACCAACCCAAGGGGGGGGGGGGAGGTTGGAGGCACTGCGATCATCATTAAAAACACTATTTCCACAATCACTTAGTTCATAAAATCATATCCACATCTGAAAACACTACTATTTTTTTTATCAAAACAAGCAATAACAAATTATTTCTTTTACACTTATTACAATTAGTTCTTTTTACCACCCTCCTCTGAAATTGATAACATCCTTTCCGATGACTTTTCAGGTATTGTTTTTGGCGATTTTAATGCAAAACATCCAACGTGGAACCGAGGTAGGTCAAACAGACCCGGGTGTGCCCTCCACAACTTCTTAACAAATAGTAATCTTTCAGTTGCCGCTCCCGACTCCACCAACCACTTTTCTTACTTTGGCTACGTTAACAGTATTATTGACATTGGTATTCTTAAAAATATTCCAAATTGCAGAGCGAAAAGTCTTAGCGCTCTTAGCAGCGTTAGTAGTAAGCGGCGTAGTACGCGGGACGGAAGTGACGTCATACTCCCCCCGCCCCCTTCTGGCCGTGTTGGTCTGGATATACTGATAAGGTTATCATTGTGTACCTACTA
>BMAW01037509.1:144594-174091 GCA_019974015.1 Nephila pilipes
ACCTTTCTTAAAGAATTAAATGCAGAAGACAATAGCCTGTTTAATGCTACCAAGAAAATCGCACCTTCCAAGTTAAATTTAATTCTGAATTTTCATTTAGAGCCAAAATTCTTGCAGGCTATCCCGAAGGATCAGTTTTATCTTCTTCTCTTTACTCTCTTTTCACATATGACTTCCCTAAGACTTCCTTCTCAAGTCTCTGTCTCTTTGCTGACGCCGCCGCCGCCATTCTCGCCCAATCCAACATCGTCAACACAGCCAAGAAGAAAAATTCAAAAGCACCTCAACAAAATTAAAATGGTTAACTCTTTGGCGTATCGCTGTTAATACAGATAAAACAAAAGTCATCATCTTCTGCTAAGGTCATGTCCCCCCCCCCTCCTGCAAATCAACTCAAATTATTTTCCATCAACATTTCCTGGAACACTGATGTCAAATATCTAGGAGTTTACCTGGATTCCAAATTAACCTTTCGAAAGCTTATCTCCCAAATTGTCGACAAATGCTTTGCAAAAATTCATTAATGCATCCCCTTAATTGGTCGTTTCTCCCACCTCTCCCTTTCATATAAAATTATGCTCTATAAACAAATCATTCAACCTATCCTCCTTTATGCTTCCTCCATTTGGGGTCATGCAGCCAAAACACACCTCAAAAAACTGCAAATTCTACAAAATAAAATTCTCCGCATCATTGTTAACGCCCTTGGTTTGTCCGCAATACTATTATTCAGCATGACCTTAAAATTCCATTAATCGAAACACACATTTCCCATCTCGTCCGTAAATTCTACAACACACTTTCTTTCCACGAAAAACTCTTAATCAAAGCCCAAAAACTTTTGCACACAACTGCGGTATCCACCCCTACCCATATCGAACATGTAACAACTACTTTAATTTATATATCCCCCTTGAAAACTTAAATTTTATCAAACTTCAAACAGATTTCCTTCCCAACATTCTTTTCAGCCAATAGTAATTAATAGTAATTAACCAATAGTAACCAGTTTATTCCCACTTCAAATCCATCAAGCGTTCGTTCACTTTTTGATCGCACATTCGGCCAGTTTCATCCCATCTCTATTCTGCTTTTCCTTGCAACACCTATAATCTTGACCGCTACTGAGGTTCTCGCCACTTCAGTGGTGCTTAGGAAATAGATTTTTCTTCCTTTCTCTCCTTTCATCTCCCTTCCGGAAGGTATAGTAAAATGCTTAATTTCTCTTTTACACTTAATCTTAAGATCATTTTTGGTTGTTATATTTCATATTGTTAAATTTTTAACAACCACTGTTTTTTTTTTCTTTTCTTTATCGTTCTTGCTATTACTATATAAATCGTTAAAAAAATCCAAAATACTTGTATTTTGGGCATGAAAAAAAAAAAAAAAAAAAAAAAAAAAAACCAAATAAAATTAAAACTTAAAAAAAAATATATTTTTCCTTACTCTCATCCTTTTTTCCTCCTGCTGTGATCTGCTCCGTTCTTCGGCATTAATGTAATCTGTCTGTTTTACCTTCTAAATGCTTTAAAATGAAATATGAATAAAACGCCTGCCCAGGCTGGTACTCGAAAAATTATTTGATTGTTGTTGTGAACAGCATTCTGATATCCTTTCTAAATTAATTATGGACTTGATGAAACCACCACAAAAACAAGTTGCTTTAATGCAAGGAATAAAATAGAACACGGTTTATTCATGAACGTTTTTTTAATCAAATATCATCAGATAAGTGAATGTTTTCTAACATCATTTTAGTGCAATCATAAACTAGAAGCAATCACATTCCAAAACTCAAAACTTTTACAATCTTTTTTAAGTCACTCCATAATAATTTTTGTTTACATAAATACCGAATAAACTAGCTTAATAAAAAAGAAAAGTTATAAATTTAAAAGTAAATAAATTAAAAAAGCAAATCAAAAATCAGAAAAATAAAAAAATATGTATAAATAGGAAAAAAAAAAAAAAAAAAAAATTAAAGCCAATTTTTTTTGAGAAAAAAACAACAGAAAATCGGAAAATGATACATTTTAGGTGTTAATAGAGGCTTTAGATTGTGTTAAACTGAATTATTCTAGAATTATTGGCCGAACTATCCCCATCAATAAAATATACACTGCTGGCCATTAAAATTGCAACACCATGAAAGAAAACAAATACAAAAAAGGTACTTATTTCACGTAAACAGTATGACATGAAGATAAAATGATTAAATTTGAAAATAGTTTGGGGGTTTACAGGGGTGCGAAATTAGTAGAAACAACTCCCCTGGAAACTAAAACGGCCCTTACCCGGTTAGGCACTGAGTCGAAAAGGGCAAATCATTCCATGCTGCTTCAAGTTTACGTCATATTTCATCAATTGTATTAGCTGGAGAGGGGTGGCGAGAAAGTCTCTCAGCAAACCATGACCAGATGTTTTCAATGGGTGACAGATCTGGAGATCATGCGGGCCAGGCCAACAATCGAATACCCTGTGTATCGAGGAAGGTCAGAACACGATGTGCAACATTTGGTCTTGCATTATCTTGTTGAAAGATGACGTTTGACAGGCCTCAAAGATAGGGCACAACCACTGGAAGTAAGATGTCAGAAATGTGCTTATCTGCGTTAAATTTACAGTCTACCTATACTAGAGATGTACGTGTCGTGTACCCAATGGCTGCGGAAATAATTACTCAAGGTGCAGAGCCATTATTTCGATATCGAATACAAGCAGGTGACGAGCGGTCTCCTCGAAACCTCCAAACATGTATACGACCATCAGAATCCTACACGCAGAATTGGGACTCGTCTGATAAGCCACACCTGAATCCAGCTTTGTCGTTCGGCTCACCATAGTCGCTGTCTCTCTCTCTATGCTGCATTGTCAAGGAAAGCAGAAGTAATGGTTGCCGTGCTGACAGTCCACGCTGCTGCAAACGTCGTCGCACTGTACGAGCTGATGGGTGTGCTGCAAACAGGCCCATTTCCTAACCAATGGTCCGTGATGTGGTAGTACAGTTTTGCAGGACCGACATCACAGTATGTTTGTCCTTTCGGGTATTAATCATGGGAGGGCGTGGAGATTCTGTGTGATATTCTGTATGAGCCTCATAAACCCATTGATTCCATAATTGCATGACAATGGTTAGATTTCGACCGGGACGACGGGCAGTATCACAGAACGATAATCAACACTCTCAATAGGCAACGATCCTGCCTTTATCGAATTCCGACACTTTCTAGTAAGCTTTTCTTCTTCTTCGAGGCATAACATGGCATTCTGAGCAAATTCCGACCTTACATAGCGCTTACCGAATGAGAAATTCATTGCTTAACTTTTCTTTTACGCAATGTTTCAGATGTCGTTTCTTCCTCCTGTGTCGTCTGAATGAGCTGAAATACTAATCATTTGCATACCGTAACCTCTTTTTCCTTTCATGTGATTTTGACATTCATCACATCATTCCTCCCTAGTGTTATTGAAGAATGGTTGAAAAGCAGTGTGTTATTGAAGAATGGTTATGAAATCAAAAATGCAAACTGAAAAGACTGAAAACTAAATCCTAAAAGTTAAACCAAAAATAAATAAATAAAAAACAAGATGCCAAAATAAATCTTTGGAAACCAAAAGCTAAAATAACTAAACCAAATTGTTATCAAAAGACAAAACAGATCGAAAATTCGCAAGTACAACACAACACGTTTAAGAAAGTTATACAAATAACATACAAAGAAGTGAACTCAAATTCGAAAATTTATATTTCAGAAGCAAATTACCTTCGAGAGAGAAATACGCCAAGTGTTCCAGGAAAATTAACAAAGATGGGGATTGAAGGATTCCGTGGAAAAAAATCAGTTCAAAAAGTCTCCTCTAGATGAATATATGGTGCTGTGTTACTGGTAAGATAATTTTAAAAAATGTAGAATCAATATTGAAGTAAAATTATCTTTTATTTAGCTTATTTAAATCAAGTTTATAATGGCCTCCATTTTTATGGACCACAAATTGAATTCTCTGCACAGCAGCTGAAAGTAACACGTTTGCAGGAATCTCCCTTACAGTCCGTGATATGTTGTCCTTCAACATATCACGGAGCCAAGTTCTGGACAACTCCTTGACAGACCTTTGACTTTAGGTAATCCCAAGCCAAAAGTTGCATGGAGTAAGATCAGAAGACCGAGGCGGTCATGCAGTTTAGAAAGCAGCTGCTAATGACTCTGTTGCAAATTTCTGTCGTAAAAGCTGCTATATCCGCAAAGCAATGCATGGAGAGGCTCTATCTTGCATGAAAATAATTTTCCATTGGCAATGCCTTTACTGAGGTACCGGAATGAGACAAAGCTTTTTAACATTTAGCGATATTTCTATCCGGTAACAGAACAGTTTACTGGCCATATTGGGGTAATGTTCTCATAGAAGAATGGATCTGTGATCATTTTTGCTGATATCATACCAAACAGTTATTTTTGTTGAATGTGAAGGAATTTCTTTGATTGCATTTGGTGATTTGTTATCCTAAATTCGGCAATTCTGAGTATTACAATTCCATTCAGATAAAAAAAAGGGGGGGAGGGAGGCTCGTCTCCTCATAAGATTTTCGATTGCCATGCATCATCCACCTCAATTCTGGCAAGAAAGGTGAAAGCAATAAATAGTTAATCGCTTATAAAGGTCGGTGTGACACAACTTTTATACACGACTGATCTTGTACGGATAAAAATGGATAGTCTTTCTTAAGATTTTCCACATTATACTGTAAGGCATATCCAGATTCCGAGGTACCCAGCGAGCGCTGAAAGTGGCATCAATAAAATGTCTTGTACTTTGTCGACTGTTGCCGTTGTAACTTCTTTGATTTTATCCAGTGGCATGGGTTTTCGTCCTCTGTCTGACTGAATCTTCAGAGAACCTGTTTTTCTCAAATTTCGCATCAATTACGTGAAAACCATTAGCTGACAAATGACCGCTACCTTTACGCCTTTTCTGTGATTTCTAAAAGCATCAAGAGTGGTTGAGGCATTGGACTGGTTAAGGTAAAAGAATTTGACAAATAACGCACGCTCGACAAAAGAAGGAGACATTATTGCTCGCAACTTTCGATCCAAAGGACTAAATTCACATATAACAAATGCGAGGTCAAAGTCACGTGAATGCTACATAAACAAATCGGAGTGGTCTGTGTTAACATAGGATTTCCGTATAAGTGAGTTGCATACGTCTTGTACATCCACTTTATTTCGATTAATATGCTTAATAATATCATATTTCTCTTTTATTTGTGTTGTTAAAAAATCGTTTGCTAAGATAAGCATATTTAAACTTGCTTCTGGCGTTTGTTTGTATACTTATGATATAAACTTTAAATTATTGTCTGCTTTAAAAAAGATACATTTCTTAACTGTTAACTGCTATTGAGTTATTTTCGGTTTTTTGTTTTGATTAAGCTTATTTTGTATTTCAAGATTTTTTATTTATAAATATTTATAAAACTCATTAGATCATCGGTTGATGCTCACATTAAAAATAGGGGCCCGATATTTATTCTAGAATTGTAATTATTGTTTAAAACCGTCTGAAAAGAAATAAATGTTAATTAAATAATAATTTAGCATTTCTGAATTATAACTAGTATCTTTTATGTATAAACACTTTTACTTATCAGGCTGATTCTGCGTAAAAAGAATCAACATCGGATTTAAATTTGGATTAAATTATTTTTCTCTTTTAATCAAGATACATAATTAAGCTGTAGTAGTTATATAATGATTTACGATTTAAACAGATGTAATTTTGTACTTTGAATTATAGTTTTATAAAATTTGTTTTGCAAACGAAATTAATTTAATCATAAATTGATTATGATGATTAATTTAATCACAAATTGATTATAAATTTGAAGCATCATTTCAGCTTGTTGATAGAAGATTGATTCAATATCTTTATGCTACAGCAATCCAAAATTGAGTTTTCAATATTTCTTTTGAAGCAAGACATAAAAAAATGGTGTGATAATTTCTCGTTTAATTAAAAAGTAATATACTAGTAAAAGGTAAGTTACTTAAGTTTATGAAGCATAACACATTTCACTAGCGCAGTGCTAAACAAATGAATACAAGAATTGTTTACATCGGCGGGTATCACGTGATAAATATTTTACGTGGTCATGACGTCACAAGAATTTAGTTCATTGTTTCGAAAAGTAACGCATTGACTTTTTTAAGAGCAAGAAGATGCCACTGTGCCAAAGGATATAACGTGAGGTTTGAATAAAGAACTTCTGCTGCTTTGGGATTCAGTAAGTGAGATTGCAGATAAAGAGACTTAATCAGTATTAATGTAATTTTTTCTTTTTTCAAAAATTGTTGCCATATTGAACTTGAATTAAATGGATAAATGTGTTAAATAAAAGGTAATTTTATTTCAGTGTTAATAATTTTTTAAATTTCTCTTTTCAATTATTATACAGAGCCACATATTCCCTAGCGTTGACATTTTGAGCTAATTTTATTGTGTGGAATCCTTCGTCCCCCGTCTTGTTTAATCTTCCTACTACTTTTGGCGCAATTCTCGCAAATAGACCTCGCTACATCTGAGCACTGTCAGTTTAATTATGACTATCTACCTTGGGTATATATAAGGTATTTTGTTATTTGTCTGGCGGAATCATCGATATTACAATTCTAAATTAAAAGTTTTACATTCTTTTTAATTTCTTAAAATTATAAATAGTTTTTATCGACTCCCAAATGAGGATATTTTATGTGAAATTAAAGGATCATTTGAGATGAGTTAAAAAGGGCTCAATTACATTCAGTGTGCTTAGAAAAATTTCATTTGGAAAGAAAAATGAAAATTTGTATGAAGTTTGAAAGTCTCTTTCAGTAAAACATATTTATTTTTCATTCAATAGTAGAATACAAGTTCATTCCTGAAAAACATAAACATGAATTTTTATTTTTCCATTATAGGTAAAACAATTATTACCCATACATTTAGGGAAATCCTTTACTTTTGAAGAGTCGTTATTTTTCGTTTGTTCTAATTATGTTGTTTACATAGAAAATAGGTGGAAAAGTAGAAGTATTGAGAATAAAACAATCTTACTGTTGTCAATTATGGCTAAAATATCCGTTACTTTTAGATAATGTAGATTGCGAAAAAGAATTAAAGTTTTATGTATTTTAAAACTTTGAGGCTTATCCTCGTTCAGTTAGCTCTTAGATATTTATCTTTCAAAAAGATTTATTATATCTACATGATAATGTCAATAAAATTCCTTTACACTACTTTTTTTGAATTATTTCTCTTTCAGCATAATCTTTTTTCGCAGAATTTTTTTTCGCTGCCCATATATATACTTGTTCTTAAATTTCTTTTCGCATTCATGTACTATTTATTTTGAATATTTAGCTATTGGTTAATATATTATCATATCATTAATAAAAATACCACAGAAGGAATATTTTCAAAACAATTTTTTTTAAAAGAAGAGAGAAATTTATGAACAATATTGACAACGGTTTAAGTAAATAAAATTATGATACGAAAAGAGCTGTCATGAATTTTTTCAATACTGTGGATTTTCAAAACTTTGGATAACTTTGACCGAAAGAATGAAGGATCTTCGCTTTTAGCACAACTCTTGCATCGAAACGTTCAACTAATTGACGCTCTCTCGGTAGTTGAGTGATCATCGTCTCAAACTCGTGTCGGCGTCGTTGTTTTTGTCGAGTCCTGACTTCGCCAAAGATCCACAGTATAGCGAAGCTGATGCACATCAAATCTGTTGAGGTTCCAAGTCCTCGTAGCATCGTGGGGAAGTTTAGAGAGGTGGGTGCCAGCACTGGTATCGTCCTTGTCACTTGATCGAGACTCAAAATTACAAGGACTGTTGCCAATAGTCCTCGTGTTGCTTCTAAGTTCAACATTGATAATCAATCAATTCAACTGATTGACTCATTTTTCTTACTTTGGCTTTGAATTCGTCATCGTACAAATTTTACTTGGAAAAATTATTTCTTAAAAATCATGTGCAGTAGTAAAAGGTGTTGCTTACATTGATATTTGGAAAGGAACTCGTCCCATCGAATGCTAAACTTGTTACATACTAAACGCATCTTTTAGAAATCTCAAAGAACACAAGGACCGTGAATCGTAACATCTGAGAAATTGAAATGAAACTACGGACGAAAGAAGCTTCAGAATGATTCGAAAGTCATACAACAGAAGATAAACCAAAAGCAATTTAGAAAATTTTAAAACAAAATCTAATACAACAGACCAAAATTAGTCAAAGTGAGAGAGAGAGAGAGAGAAGGAATTTAAGTTTATCTTTGGAAGAAGATAAATTTAAATTCATACACGAAAAAGTTTTTAAGACTGAAAACAGAGAAGATTCTACAGATATAAAAGTTAAACGGCATTTTCAGTTCATAATAATTTGATTTTGATCAAAAATATAATGGATATATTAAGGGAAGCTCGTTGAAATATTTTTAGAATAAATTGTTCCACAATTTGTAGAAACTGCCTTTAGTTTTAAAAGAGTTCGAAGTTTCTTGGTGAGCAAATAATAAGAAATGTTCCGAGAGTAGTGACAGGAGACGGATTAATGTTCTTAAGCGAGCCACTAATACTAATAAATGCTCGACTCATTTATTCTGAGGTTTTGAGTTGTTTTCACTTTTACGTGTTCACTTATCTGCTCTGCTGACTTAATCACGTTGAATTAGTATAAAAAAAAAAGGCTCCTTTTCATCATGTTAGTTCATCATGTCAAGGGAGGTATATTGCAGCAATTTCAATATGACTATTTCATAGTTATATATATATATATATATATATATATATATATATATTTTTTTATATATATATATATATATATATATATATATATATATATATATTCCGGGTTCCAAAATGATGAGCACTTCAATTTAAGATGGAGCAGTTTACTTACAACGAACACTATGCACACAATTAAATGCAGTTAATTATTGCATAGTACATAAATGGCATATTGCATAGTGCATAAATAGTCATACATGAAATAAAAATAACGGAATCATAAGACAACTAAACGCGAAAGACAACAGAGTTTGTGAAAAATTGTCATAAATGTGAGTAATCAATACATGAGAAATGTGACAGCTTATATTTCAGAGAGCTTTAAAGTCTCTCTCTGAAAGAGAAATCACTAGATTAATGAAAGTCAAAAAAATATCTAAAACGGATAAATCAAACCAATTTAGCTTATGAATTACGAAACCACTGCAAACATAAAAATGCTAGAAATATATGTTTTAAATAAAATCGAATTCCAATGCAAAAAATAAGTAAATAATAAATAAATAAAATAAATAAATAAAATAAGTAAATAAAATAAGTAAATAAAATAAGTAAATAAAATAAATAAATAAAATAAGTAAATAAAACAAATAAATAAGTAATAATGATAAATAAAATCCTAAGAATTACTTAAATAGTATATAAACAATGATTAACATAAAGAACTTAAAATCATTACTTCTTAACTGGAAAAAATGATAATTAAACAATTAAAATATCATTTAATAAAAATACTTTAGTTCCATCAAGTAATAAATAATTATAACTATAAATAGTGAAAAAAATAATAGTGATTATTTAAAGTGCTTCATGATAACAATATTAAATGTCTTTCCATTCGGAGCAACAATACATAAATTTTCAGCACTGTATAATAGCCGCTTTTGTTGCTTCATATCCCAAAAAACCCATTTAAGAATAATAATACTAAAAATTAATGCAATCAGGATTTGTAGGATAAGCAAAGATTTTTCGAATACTTTCCAACAATTTGATAGCTTATTTCAATAATATGCAAGCCAAAAGCCTTTTTTAGGGAATTGAATAAAAGTTATAGAAATGTAATTAATAAGTTTTGTAAAATTGTAAATTATTTTGATTTGGAATGGAATATATTTTTATTAAAATTTTTCCGATTTCTTTTTTAAGCAGTGGAATCAGTCTCAAGTTCTTTTTTTAAAATTTTTTTTATTATAGTGAAGTGAATCGGTGAAAATTATTCAAAAATGTGGTCATAAGTGGTATTGTAAATAGTGTTAAACTACTCTTCTTTTAAGCCTTTTAATTAGACATGTGAATAAGAATGCTCATATTTTGAGAAAACTGCAGAAGAAAATCAATATATTAACAAACGAAACAGTTCTTTGGATACAAAGCATACAAATCTTATTGAGCACATAGTGATAATGTATACGAAAATTTCAAAAAATCATTAATTATAAATATTTTTAAAAGTGTTAATCAATTGAAAGAAAGAGAAAAAAATTCGGTTTTACAGAAAGAAAAAAAATTAGTTTTATACTGATGTTTTTGAATGAAGCTGTAACTAATTATAAAATATAATGCTAAGCTTTTTAAAAATTAAAATTCGATAATACTTATAACAAAAATTAAATGTAACACTGAGAAGGAGAAGAAAATTTTTCAATTCTAATAATGAATCAAATCAAATAATTGGAAAAAATGATATATTAAATAAAAATTAAAGGTATGCATTATAAAAAGTAGAAACCGAAAGCAACAGTGTTTAAATAGATAAAAATGCTATAACAAATTTCTAACAAATAAAAGTAAAAGTGAATTTCAAAAGACGAATGTTTTTAAGAATGAATTTTAAAACATGGGGCTTTTATATGCAGAATTAAATACAAAAAAGTTACATACTATCAAATCCCGAAGAAAGATATTTATTATAAGCAGAATTTAACAACTGAATGTTATAATAAGTTTTGAAATACAAACAGTGGTAGTGGCCAGTAGTCATAAGTGTGGACGTGGAGTAGACGAAAGACTATACATCAATACGTAGACAAACAAAATTCTGAGAAAATAAGTAATATTTCGTACTAATATTATACGAATCTGCTTTCAAAATTTAGTACATAAATAGATACAACGTAGAGTAAAAATAGTGGATAATAATACCATTTAACCATAAAACCACCACAGTTTGTTTTAAAATAAACTACCATAAATGAGTAATCATTACATAATAAATAATACATTTCAGGCAGCCTTAAACTCTGAAAAAGAAATGAGAGTATTAACTAAAACAAATAAATGCAACTAACTTAGTTTAGGAATCAAAGCCACCTTATAATAAACATGTACATTTTAAACTGAAATGGAAAATGAACACAATGCTAAAAAAATAGAACAATATAATTTTAATTATAACAGTTAACACTAAGAAACTTAAAATAATTACTTATAAACTGGAAAAAAATACCCAAAATAACTGATAATTTAAATGAAAAAATATTATTTATTTCCGCAAGAAGTAAATTATTATTATAATAAATTGTGAATAAATATTAATGACCAATCTGGAGAGCTTCTTCATAAACAATCCATTCGGAGCCAAGATGTATAAACGCTGTCAGAAACAATCAACATAAAGCTATCCCTGGGTTAAGCAAGGATTTTCCAGTTCAGCCATTTGAAAGTAGAATATGTAGAGCCTTTTTAGTGAATCGTTCGTCATAAATTTCGTAACTTACTTTTTAAAATTGTGAGTTATTTTGATTTGAAATTCAAATATGCTTATTGACTATTTTCGGATTTAATTTTTAAACAATTGAATGCAGAGTCAAGTGTTAAATGTTTTGATGTCGCCTCGGTAGTTAGTAGTCAAGGTTGCCGAGCTCGCGACTGGCGTTGTTTCCGTCGAGTCGTGAGATCGAGTCCTGGTGTCACTAAGGGTCCACCGTATAGTTTTTTAAAATTTTGTTAAAATATCTGCTGTGTGCTTAAATTTTTGCTTAAGCTATTCTATAAATGATGACACTCTTTTGATGACAAGAATTCTTATATTTTGAAAAAACCACGCACTCGTAAAATACTTGAAATACTTGAATACATCGATAAAGGATTTTCTGAAGAGCAATAGTTCCATTGAGACACAGGATAAAAACTCTTATTTGAGCATATGATCATAATTAATACGTAAACTGCAAAAACAATATTAATCACAGATATTTTTAAAAGTCTTAATGAATAAAATAACTTCAATTTTTCAACAAGATAGATAATTGTACTTTATCACTGATGTTTCTCGATGAAGCGAAAATGAATTTTACAATGTTGTATCGAGTCTTACAAAATTTAAAATTCAATAATATTTATTACAAGAATTAAATGTAACATTGAGTGGAAGAAACTTTGACAGCTCTAATAATGAATCAAATGAGCAAATAAGAAAGAATGACATTATATACATAAGAGCTGAATAATATTTTAATTATTAAAAAATAATCAATGAAATATAACAATGTTTAAAAAATAAAAATTCTAAAATACTGATTACCATTTTAATGCTATAAAATGTAAAAAAAAAAAAAAAAAAAAAGTAGCATAATCAAAAAGGAAGGTAACGATAAATTTTAGAAAATAATCTTAATAAGGGTGTAGTGATATCAAGCTTACATCACTTCAACGGTCCTTATGGATATTTTCTTGAAGCTGTTTCATTCAAACGACTCAACTTCCAATAATGCAAATCGTACATAAATTGAGGTTTGGCGACAAAAAGGATAGGAGATTGAGAGAAGGCCGGGAGAAGAGTAGTAATAGGCAGGGGTTTATACTATTGATTTGATCCTGACTCGGATCCATCTGTAATTGTGTTCATTAAAGTACAAACCTTTTAATATTCTTTTGAGGAGTACGCACGAGGTTTGCTCCTAACAGGTATCTTAGATATAGAGAACGCTGTTTGTTTTGTTAAGCATTCATTTGAAGCTTTATTCGTCTATTTATTTGACTGAACTTAAATTGTTAGTGATACTTATTAGTGATGAAACAAGTCAATCAAAGTTATGAACAAGGTTATTATAAATAGAATCTAATACTATCAGCAAGCAAGCATAACAAAAAATTTTAATGAAGACCCATATCCAAACTGATGGGAAACAGCATTTCGAAAAAATTAAAATATTTTTTAAAGGACGGCCTACCTCTTAATAATTTACAATAAGTAGGAAATTAACATAGAATGAAAGAATGATTTAGCAGATAAAATAGCAGACCTAAATATATAAATTTAGTCCTAACAGAGGAAAAGACTGTTGATACCAGATAAAGGTAGAGCACCAAAATATCAATGCTTGCAAAAAATAAGAATATATGGAGTTACAACTCAACGACTAATTAAAAACTTAGAACTAAAACTAATTAAGACCGTAGATCAAACTACCTCCCAACCAAAACAACAGAACTGGTTTTGAAAATAGCCCATGAAAATTTTGAATAGGGTCATGGACAGTACATAAAAATAAATATGCTAGAAATATACATTTCAAACTGAAATAGAAAATGAATACGGGTAATAAGAAATGAATGAATGAAAATAATATGAATATTGACCGTGACAGAAAAATAATTCAAATCAAGAATAAAATTAATATAAACAATAACAATTAACACTAAGGAACTTAACATGACTAGAAAAAAATTGTCTTAAAATGATAATTAAACAAAATATCCATTAATGATAAAATGAGTAGCTGAGCTGTGCAATTAATAAACAACTGTAACAATAAACTGTAAAGAAATAATAAGCAACGATACATTAAATGTCTTTTCATTTCGAAAAAATATGTACAAATTAATACCACGACTGACTGTGGAACAACCAACATACAGTTGTCCACAGGAGAAGGAAAAAAAAGTTGTCTTATACAGTCAAATAATTTGAAGAGCTTGCCTTTAAGATTTGTTGTAACTCAATAATATCACGAAATTTCAAAAATAATATATGTCAATATGCTATCCAGAAGCTTTCTCTTAGGGAAATGCATGATAAAGAAGCTTTAATACATCCACAAATGATTTTACAACAGCTCTGCTGAGATGAAATAATCCACATCAGAATAACGTTGATTCTTCCTAGGTATTAAGAATCCATCCAATACTTTAATACATTCTGAGAAGAGGAATCATCACTTGCTTAAATCTACCTTCCGTGGTGAAAAGCTGACAACTTTTGACGAAATGTTAACAACACACATACAACCACGCTGACAAACTTAAGATTTACTTTTTGAAAGAATACTTTTTGAGATGATAATTCAAAAAAAAAAAAAAATCATAAATTTGCTACAAACCGAAAACAAATACATACGATGATATCCAAAACACTTATGAAAAATGAATAGCCATATCAAAATAGACTCTGATCCCCATTTTTCCACAAATACAATTTTATTTCGAACCGAACATTAGAGCAATGAAAACTCTCGCCAATGAGATTCATTTTTGAAAGTTTCTGACGTTATAGATATGCAAAAGTAGATTTTACTGATACAGTTAATTAAAAGCGAAACGGGCGCACGAACAGAAGCATTTACATTAAGTTCTTTTTTTCATTGTCTAAGAATACAAGTAATGAACATATTTATAAATATAAGAATCACTCTTTTTTGTCGCGACTCAAAAATATTTGTTGTTAATGAAACAAATAATTTGATATGAAGATAATAAATACTTATTATCATTATATCATAATATTTGTTTTATTACTAACAAATATTTTTAATTTACTGAGTGAAGTAGAAGGTGCGCATTCTTTCGGAGAAGATAATTTGAAAGAATCTTAGATTTACATGAAATGGTTTCTTATATTTGGGTTGCGCTATTTTTAGTAGCATTTCTTTCTATGAAAAGTCCACATCCTCTCAATTATGTAAATACATTCATACAACTCAATAATTTCCTTCAAAGTTGATGAGAAGCAAAACAATTAAAGAAAGTACTGACGTAAAACGGAAAAAAATTGAAACTTGCTCGTGATTTGATTAATTCACAGAAAAATGTAAATTCAGACACGCTTTTTATGTTTCAAAGTATGAGCAATCAGAATAATCTGAACCATGAAGAAAAGAAATGAATGTGTGACTACTATCGTATATTCTATTACGTATTGCATATTATTTTCTCCACATATGATTGCAGGAAAAATAACCTGTCAATTGATATAACAACAATTCTTCCAATTACATAATATTTGATCTAAATAATATTTGATAAAAGTTCACTTATTTTATTTCGAACAAATAATTTTCAGAAGTATAAAATGTTTTCTACATAAAATGGTGTAAGTAAATTATGTATAAAATATGACATATTTAAAGAAACATGTTTCACACTAAAGATGTATTGAAGGATCAAAATGATTTCAGTAAGCTTTTCTGGTAGCAATTAATGACATCCTATTTTTCCCTAAAAATCCTATTATCCTAATTTTAATAGGAAAATTTTATCCTAAAAGTTATCCTATTTTTTGTATCAACGCAAGTGTAAGAAAGCATACATATCGAACATCTTTACAAATTAAGAATCTGATAATTGCTCAAGTTAATTTTGATAAAGTAATGATTTTTATTTACAGATACTAAGAAGGTAAAAAAGTATAATTTTTATATTAGTAATTATCGTTATAATTTTGTATTTTTTTTTAAACAAATGAACTTTTAAATTTTAACTTTTTTGACATTTTCTCTCGAATTCTGTTATAATGGTTTTGAATATCATATGAATGGTGAAAAAGGTATTTTGAACCGAAGCATTAATTATTTGAAATTTTTAGCATTATTTATGAAACACTGAATTCAATAGTCGTGAATATGCTAAAAATGTCTATTTCCTCCTACCGTTTTTCTTGCTTTGATAGCGAGAGCAACTGTAGATTACGAAAGAGGGAGAATTTTATCTGCTCTTTATAAACTGTCCATCTGGAAACTTGGAAAAAATTGAGATAATCACCAGGTTACTAATTCTGTAGCTGAAACAGGAAATTAACTTTAAATTTTCTGATCATGTTGAATTGGTTATCCATCTCAGTTAAAGAAGGATTGAGAATGCCATAGTATATGTTGTCACCTCCTTCGACTCTATTGAATAGTTTGGTAGCTGTTTAGTGGAATGAACCGAAAAATGGAACTGTAACACCTATTTTTACACGACAATGAAAGCGACATAACTCAAACTCTTCTTATCACTATTATTTTGGCGAATAGATCCCAATTCAAAATTAATTCGAAAAGTAGAGCAAGAAAATCAAAATTCTTCATTCTTATTCTGCTAACACATCTGTATGATATGATTCACGTACGAATTAATTTATTTTAAATGTTGGAAATCTATTGCTTAAAAGATAGTATCGCGCGCGAATCAAATATATTATTTTTTTAAAAAAAACTTTATTCAGTTACCTTGCTAGTTAGGAAATGGATGATCATAATAACTAGTGGTAATTTAATTATGTTTAAGCGAATATACTTTCAGTAATTAATTACGGTCAAGTAAATATTCTTTCCAGTTTATCAATCCAGAGGAAATATTATCCATTTATTCTTTTTACTGTCGTCTTTGAAAATTTTTCTATACTTTCAAATAGCTTGCAAATTTTTACTATTCGCAATTACGTCATACATTCACTTTTATATGAGTTTAAATAGTTCTGCGCTATTTTTAACTTAATCTAATGAAATATTTATAGACGTCACATGAAAAATTAATCTGAAAAACCTGTGGTTATTACAGGAAGAAAGAAAATAAAGTTTAAGCTTAGTTTCTCTTGCAAGTGACCACTGGGCAAAGAAAAGGGAACTCAAAAGTCTTTCTTCTGTAAAAATATTCAGAGCTATCAACAATCGTCAAATAGAATATTTAGTGTTTAGAATATCAATATATCTAGTCCCCCAAGTCACGTTCTTACAAGTTTTTTTAATATCATATTCATATAAGCTTCTTTACCTGCATACTTGAGCGAAAACTATTTTACATATTCAATACAGCTGCATTTTCAATATGTTACTTAACTAAGGCTTGAAAATTTGTTATTTTTTTATTTGGAGAAACTACTTTCTCACTATTCTTTACTTAAAAGAAATTGACTTACGCTCATTATATCTTTCTCATCACGTTTCCATAATTTTCTAGCATGATTTAAAATCTTTTAAATCGATACATTTTTGCATACGCAATAATGCTTTCCACGTATGATTGATTGATTCATAAACTTTCCGAACACAGCGCATACTCCTATTCACTCACAAACCTCCCCCAGAAACGTTGCTAACTTCGATTTTAAAATGTCAGGAAAATAATATTGTCAAATCTTAGCTAAGAATTTGAGTTTCCTTTGGAAAGAGGAGGATTTTCAGAAATGAAGTAGAAAATGTAAGCATCAATCCTATTTCCCTGAAAAAAGTACTGAAGTCCTTTAGAGCATATCTAAATTTTTAGAATAAAATATAGTTGCCGTTTCACTTAATTTGAATTCTTTAAGCTGTTATCAATAATTCTTTGAGCTCTTGAATTGAAGAAAAATGTGATTTATTAAGCAGATGTGCTAGAATGTCAATACTTTGTATAAATAAGTGTGAGCTTTAAACTGAAGTGACAAAATCTACGAATGCATACAGTTTTTATCTATAGTCGGTTTGTCAATTAAATACATGAATATAAATTACTTAACTAATATGATTCTAAATAAAATGCTCAAATATTTGTAAAATAACAGTGAGTTTAAGTGTTACAGTAATTGTATTAAATCTTTTTTTTTTATTTGTGTGTCGCCAAATGCATCATTTACATGAGCTCTAACGTATAATATATGTTTTTTGCATAACGTTCTAAATCGTTTTCCCCCTCACTTATTTATTACATGTTTTGTGAATTATTTATTTACCTAGTATTATGGTGAAAGATAAATAGTTAAATTTTCTGTCTTCCGTATCTAAACACGTTTAGTACTGTCTTATACATTATGCTATGCAATGGATTATTATTGAAACTAACAATTAGTCGTGATACTTATAAATTAATAATAACATGTAATGTAATTGCATATTAACGTCGCACTGAGAAGCAACACGAGGGCCATTGAAGACGGACTTCGTAATTTTGAACCACAGCAAGTGATGAGGACAAACCTAAACTGGTACTTCCCTCACCTAACTTTCACATCACACTAATGGGAGGGCTTGGAATCTCGACCAGATTTAACGTGCGTCAGTCCCGTTACACGACGAGTATCAGAGATCGAACCCACAACTCGATGAAAATAGCGCCGGCCGCGAGTCCACGAACATGACCACCAGGCTTCCTCGGCCATTAGATAATAACATAAGACATGAATGAATATATATAAATTTTTTTCTTCATTTGTACATATTTATTTTTTTATTTGGGTTGCAATCCAAAACATACCTGTTGAGAATCCGTGGTCTACGCTGGTAGTAGTCACGTGGGTTTCGTGGGTGGATCTAGCTGCCCCTCATACGTCAGACCTACATGGTGTACCGATATATAAAGAAGTTAATTTTATTTTGCTTCAGACAGACTGAGGAGAGATTCTATATAGACCATGGGCTAGATAGACGCTAACTTTCTCGGAGCCCTCTTTTTGGTGTTTTTTAAGCGATCGGCTGCTCTAGGTCTGCTGCAGATATGTTTCTCGGATTTTGTCTTGCATAATTCAAATTTATTTTAATGAAAATAAGTAGCAGAATTGTAATTGTTTTTACTAAGTTTATCGTTGAAAATAAATAGTGAAAAGATCGAAAAGTAGTTTTTATTTATGGCACCATAAAACGGCTAGTAAATAATAAGGAATAGATAATCTAAGAGTTATTTATTTTTAAGTATAAAATATTTCAATATCAGGATCGCGATATTTTCTCTAGTTCATTTTAAGTTCAACTAATTTTTTAAATTAACAACTGAAAACAGAAAAAACTTTGGGATGATTATTTCAGAGGCCCTTTTAAATGTAGGACAGTAAAAAAAATATTTTGATCAAATACTTTAAGAGCATTGACAAATTGCCGAGGAAATTAATAAAAATAAAATAAAAGTTATTTTAAATAAAACCTGAATATAAATAAATACCATTGAAGTTATTTGGGGAAAATCGATACCAAATATTCACTTTGAAGAAATAAACTTGTTCAAATGCCCTCAGGAACATCACATGGAGCTCTCTATTTCAATTCTTTTAAACTCTTAAAGACAGAGAACTATGTTTCTTAGAAAATCATTATTAATGTTATTGATTAATTAAAGTTTCGAATTTCTTTACACGCAGCGCACTCAGTAATTTTATTTGAAAATCAAGTTTTTTATGACTAATTTATTTCGAAAAGCTTTATATAAACTATTATTATTGAAAAACACCAACTGGATTTTGTGTCATATTCTATATTTGAAAAATAAATGATAGGTAATGAAATTTTTCGTCTTGGATCCATAAATATATTTTTAGAATTAGTTTATCTTGGCAAAGGCAGAGTTTGAACACACACACACAAGCTAAATCTAGATTTATTTTCATATTTTAAAAATGTCGCAAATGTTAGGTATGATGAAAACTTTCATGCTTTTTAAGATCTTTTAGGCTCAAGTATGAATTATACCAATTTTTTTTTCTTTATTAGAGAATACTATGAAATGGATTTAAAAAAAATATAACAAAATTTTTAAAAGTATTTTTAAATACTAATGCAAGAATTTTCATTATTAATAAATATAAGAATGAAAATCTTAAAAAGCTTTGAGATAAATAAAGAAAAGCTTTGAAGTACTGATCAGAGTATTTCTGAATCAGTCACTAAAATATTTTTTTTTCGTAATTATTATTATTGTCTTCAGTTGCGGCATTGAATATATTTTAACAAAGGCCTGCGACTTCTTGAATACCCACTTTCCCCCCTTCAAATTTCTGGTGTTTAAGGCAATTTGAGCATAGTGATCAAGGTCATGGACTCGCGGCCGGTGGTTTTCGTTCAGTTGCGAGTTCGATCCTTGGCCGTCAAAGACCCACTGTGTAGCCGGGGCTGATGCACGTTGAATCTGTTCGGGGCCCAAGTTCTCCGGTTGGCGTGGTGTGGATGTTAGGAGAGGGAGGTTCCAGCTCAGGTGTCGTCCTCGTCACTTGACCATGGTTCAAAATTACGAGGTCCGTCTCCAATAGCCCTCGTGTTGCTTTTAGTGCGACGTTAGTAAAAAAACTAAACTAAACTAAACGCAAGGCAATTTGAATTATAACCCTATTTATTAGCTTCTTTCCGTAATAATTACAAAGGAAACTTTCGAAATTCTGGCGAAGATTAATCAATGTTTTCTTATTTTTGTTTATCACGAGAAAATTCTTGTCTGACTCTATTTTTGGCTGATAAAACCTAAGGCTCAAAGGGACACATTTTAGTCTGTTGTGAAGTGTGTATTTCTCTCTAAATGTGAGTTAATTTTTAGTTTTAAAACATGAAATTTCGATTGATTACGAAAGGATGTCTTTCGTAGTTTAGAGCTTATATTTTTGATCTCTGATTAGGGATCATTTGTCCTCCTTTTTGTTACTTTCTCCCCATAGAAGAAACTGAAATGAATTGTAGTCTAAATCAATTTTTTTAATGTCACCCAAGGAAACATTCTCATTTTCCCATGTTAGATATCTAGCACAAATGCTGATTACACTTCAATTCAATAAGACTGAAATTGTAGGAACGCTGAAAAAAATTACTGCCAATAAATTTTCATTTCGCTGAGAACAAAATTCTAGCAGCAATATCATTTTAATATTATCACAAAGTATGTAGAAATATAATCGGTTTCATTTTCCCAATTAATTATCCTAGAATTACGAAATTGCTCATTGAAATGAAATCTAAATGATCTATTGTCGAGATGAATAAGAGCTTAATTGGGACTTAAATGATGTTAGTGAATGCTCTTAAGGAATGTTTAGAAGGTATGGCGAAATCAAATTTCTCCCTAAATGTGAGTTAAACTTTTACTTAATGGGACGGATATGTTAAATATGTATTAGTATTTATACACTTATGTTTCTGGTTCCGAAATGAAATAATTATGAAAGTCTTTCAGTAGATGTTACGTACATGTATTGAAAACGAACCTCTAGCAGTGTCATAGGAATTTAATGTTTTATTCAAGAAATACATCTACAAAAGGAAAAAAAAATGACGTGTTGGTCCTTCAATGGCCCTGAAGCAAGCTGTTATCCGGTTGGGTATCTAACCTCAGAATTGGTGAATATCCTCCTGCGGATTGCTTGCCCTACATGTTGTGATCGACGCAATCTGAGGACGGCACCTGCTCATCAGTGCCTAACGTGTCCTATTGGAGAGAGATTTGGCTATTGCGCCGGCCTGAGAAGTGTTGGAAAAGCAAGAAGGTAAGCAGTAGAAAGGATTGCCATGCTCTTTGCAAGCCGTTGGAGCTCCAGCTAGTCAATTATTGGCCGCCAAATGTTAAGCATTTACATATTCTAACTTAAAGTTTGAACACATGCAATTACGTTCCATTCGGATAGCTCCTACTTGGTCATTGCTTTTTATGTGATAGAGTGTATTAATCAGCCCACATCAAATAGCAATAATAGATTACTCTAATTAATCTTTAATCGCATAGCAATACAATAAATTTGTTCATTCAAAAGTTAGATTATAATAGAAATATTTAGATTATAATAAAATATTTTCCGCATTACTCTAATATTATGAGCAATAATATTCTACAAAGAATCCAATTTTAAATATAAACTAACAAAAGTATTATTTTTGAGTTAATTTACATAATTCCATTATTTGGATATAAAATGCGTCATTGTTATTTTTCAACAGCGCATGCATTTAATTTCAAAGTAAAAGTTACATGATTTGAAAATTATTATTTTATAATTATTTATAGTCATGGTGCATTAACTTCTTAAACATATAAATTAACTCTCATATTACTCACGCAAAAATTTATTGCACAAAACCTATTTTTGATCATGTATAGCAATAAAAGAGAAGTTCATTGGATTAAAAAATATTTCTAGAGTTTTAATAATATAAGTTTGCTTATGTATAGGGTATAAGCGTTTGCTTTTGAATCTTATACAATGAATGACAATAGAAACATAATATAGGCAATCAATGAATTTCAAAACTGACAGTAAACTGGATAATCTAAAATTTATATGAAAAATGAAAAATAAAATAAGTTAATCTAATACAAAATAAGAAAGCTTCCTTTACTACAAGGTGATGAGATTATACTATATGTAGTGTTCTGAAGAAATCTGGAGATTTCCTGTGAAGTCAACCTATATTAAAGCTATGTCTAATAATGAAAGACTAGTCCAATGGTTTGAGCTCCGAGGTCCTATTCCCTGGTCAATGGAATGATACGTCTATGTATGTCCTATTGGAATTCTATTCTGACGAATGATGACTTCAGGAATGAATATCTATACGGGGATCTTGCGAGAAAGCCTCCTTCATTGGGACATTGAAGGTTGCATTCATTTTGGGAACATATCTTTTGATTAAAAGCATTCACTAAACGCAACAAATCAAATAAGCACATAATACGGATGCAACTTGGTTTTGTTCACTGTCCCAGTACTAATTTTGACACCTTTAAAAATCAACCAAATGGAAAACCATTAGATAATCTCTTTCTCTTGTATTTTTTTTAGAGATTAGAAATCAATCTTTAAAAAAAGATGCGCTAGAAAAACAGTAAGTAGAAAATTAGGAAAGCGACTTTCCATTTTTATATTAATGTGATACTTTTTATTTGAATCTTTTTGTAAATGCTAGAGCGTATATTAGAAGTAATTATCATAATAAAATAATACTTTGACCTGTCCTTTTCGAAAATGTTTCAAAAAGTTTTCAGATGCATGATATTTTCCTATATTATTAAATTTTTTTTTATTAAATTAAAAGATTATTTGGGGTGTGGGAGGTGACACGCACACGCACTTAAAGCGAATAATAGTGTGAAAGCGGAGAATACCACCTTTTAGTAATTCATTATTTAATGTTACACTGCTGTGCATATCTTAAAACTTTTAATATTTTTATATTTGTAAGAGTGAATAAGTTTTATTTTATTTTTCCCCCTAACAAATAGTCTTTTCTAAAGAACTCTTATGTGTTTCACCGAAGATCCACTGCTCTGAGTTTCTGAGCAAAGTAGAGGAGGATTTTACTGCGCTGCCAGTAGTTGAAATGAAGAGCATTGATCGTGGAAATTGAAAGTATCGTATCATAAAATGAATCCATTGAAAGCAGCGTCAAAGAAGCGGTTCCATCCGTCGGAGCGTAGTTCATTAGCGTTCCTTTATGCGTTTGGGATCCCGGCGTTAAATGGCAAAAATGAAAATAATCCCGCGTCCCTTATTCATAACAATGCGAAACAAAATACTTTATTTAGTGTTATGCATCGTAAAGCTTTTGTTGTGAAAAATTGCAAATTACCTAATGCTTAGTTTTATTACATTTGGTGAAAAGTGATGACTCAATAATGAGTGCAAGGCGTTCCTAGGTGGAAAAAAATGACATGGACCTAGCTAATTAATATCTACTAGTAAGCGGCTGCAACTTATTACAATGAGGCTGCAGCTCGGAATAGCCGGAACTAAATGTCAAGGATGTTGGAACCAACCAATATTTCCACCATCGACTGGGCTGCTGACGTCAGGAATGACGTCGATGGCGACGTCATGCAGTACCTCGCTCCCAGAATGAAGAGGGGCGGGGACGGGGTAGCGAAAGAAATCACAACCCTTCTCTCGAATCTAGTCCAAGCGAATTTTTTCTTTTTTTAATTTTAAGGTGCTGATGGGAAAAAATCTTCGTCATTTACAATTATTTTCGATGTTTTTGTATGCTATTTCAATCTTTGCATTAATTCGATAGAGAAATTATCGATCGTTTGTCCGGCTCATCATAGTACGTCTGACATTCTGCGGTGATAAATAAAGCTATCTATCTCCATTTATTAGAAGAAAAATACAACATTTAAAAATTATTTTTACTTGTTCATTATGTGGTTGATGCAACTGAAATTGCTTTGGTGCGAACAAAATTTCTGCAAACTTAGCGTTGCATTTGAGTTGGAATTTTAAATTTCAAATTAAAATTTTTTTGGTTTTAAGCGCTGAAATAGTTAAAATCAATTTTAATATGAGTTAGAAGTAAAAGGGCGATGTTTTTTTTTCTTCTTCTTCCTTTTCTGAAATGTTCGAGTATTCATTATCACATTTGCAGACAGATGTTTGTTCTTATCCTGATGAATGCAGAATTTTTATTTCCGATGATGAGATTAAAATTTAAGCTATGCATTCATTCATAAGTTTCAATACAGAATATTTTTTGAGACTGCATTGCTGGAAACAATTATAATTTATGTAAAAAAAGATTTGCAGTTCAAAAAGATTTATATTTACAGAAACGATTTCGATTCAAATATTCACGATGTTTAAGAAATATCAGAAAAAATCCTGCGTACTGAAAATTTTAGAAAACTAATTAATTATCCTTGGCTCAATTATATTAAAAAAAAATTAAAGCTGCATATTAAAGTAATATTTTTAGATGACTCACCTGTGAAAGTTTGACAACAGTAAAATCAAGAAAATATATTGTTTAAATATTCAGAATTTTATAGAATTGGACATCAAAAATCCACAATGTAATTCATGAAATTGCTTTCAACATTCCTTTCACCTAAGAATATGAGAAGTATTTAAATTACAAGCAAACTGAGAAAATTTGATGAGTTTTCTCTTTATGAAAAGGTTTTCTTTTTTATTTGAGATCCTATTACCTTCCCGCACTGGCTTGATCCGTGTCTTGCCTTTACGTTATATGCTCAGAACAATGCTTCAAATGCGAATAGTTTTCTTTGATTTTCAGAGACGATCCTTGTGGTCAAAGCAACATTCCTTAAATATCACCTGTTGATTCATAAATTTTTTTAAACTCGTATGTGTAGTTCCAAATCAACAGCAGTTGTAGATCGTTAAGCAAATTGAACTAAAGATGGTAAACTTTCTTTAAAATTCGCTTCCTTATCAAGGGAGAACACTTATTCTATTCACTCCTTATCAAGATAATAGTGAAAGCCTTCATTTTTTTGTTACGTGTTGAGGCTGACCTTTGATGATGACTTTTTTGCATGGTCTAGCACAGGGGTTTTCATCCTGGGTTCCGCGGAGACCTAGGGTTCCTGGAACATTGACAGGAGTTCTGCGTGAGATCACTATTTGCTTAATCAAAGCGTCAAAATTTTAATAAAAAATTTTTTCTTATGAAATATTGAATTCTCAAAAGAAGTGTATTTATAAAAATGAATATAAATAAATATTGATGGATAAAATAAAATCTTAAATTCTGTAAAAGTCACGTCCTTCATATGCATTAATCGAGACGCATAAGGTCACATATTAGTCTCCATTCTTTGGCTCAGGTGAAGAATTGCCCACTTTTTTGCCCACTTATTTCACTATTTTCAAGGTATAAAGTAAAATTGACGTCACTCTTTTAAAACTGAAATTTTGGGCAGATTGCATTTTGAAAGATAATATTGAATGCTTCCCTAATTTGCATAATATTTTAGAAGACGGTAACGCTAATTCCCCCAAAAAATGTAAAAATTAGTTTTGTCCAACATGTATCAAATCTGCAAAAAAATATTTCTTGAATATTTTCTTGTTCAAAAAGAATATTATCTTGGATTCAAAATCTTTTTCAAGACTGTGACACCTCCTAACACCCAATAAAAGAAAGAGAACAACAAATTGATATATCGACCGACACTCAATTGAAACTAAATTTTAGTCAAGTTGGTATTATGTATTTTTGGAATGAAATTAGAAAAGAATATCCTGAAATTACCAAAAGAGCTGTGATAATTACATCTGTCATATGTTTCAACATATGTATGCGAAAATTTTGAAAACAAATTGGATGCTGAAGATGAACATTTGGTTGCAAATTTCAACTATTATTCCAGACGTAAAAATATTTTGCAATTAAAAACAATCACAGCCAAGTAATTAAAAAAATTCTTTTTATTTATTTGTTATAATTTAAAACAATGTTGCTTTTATTTATTATGCATAGAATATATATTTTAGAACTCGCCCCCCCCCGAAAGGAAATGTTCATCGGCAGAAAAAAAACATTAGCTACCTTACCATACATTATCTTATTAAAGTGTTTCTATTGTGATAAAATAGAGATGCAATAACAATTTTGTAAATTTGAGTAGGATAAAGTTCTGATATTCTATTTTTTCCCACTTTGATCAAGAGGTTCCTTCACGAAAATGGTAAGCTCGGGGTAATGGTAAGCTAATTCGGGGCCATTGTTATTTGATTACAAATTTTGATAAAATTTTATCCATTCATTATTTCTAAAGAATATCTATCGATGGACTGATCGTTAACTAACATCGCACTTAGAAGTACTATGAAGGTGACGGATCTCGTAACTTTGAAGATATCTATCATTGGGATTCCAGCTTAGAAGCAAATCTTAATGCATTCATTTGCATACTATCGCTGATATATTCGTTCGATGCAAAACATTAGCATTAAACGAAAATAAAAATGAATTAAGTTTAATAAGAATATATACACACACACTCACTCACACACACTTTATTTTTGATTCAAAAACGCATAATTATCTCGCCATTATTTCCAAAAAAAAGTATAGCCAAAGAAAAGTAAATCGCAATTATTTTTGTAAATAGTATCTTTCGAAACCAATCATATCTCTAAACATTTTTAAATGTTTCCTGTCTTTAATTATTAATATAACGATGAAAAAAATATTGTGTTTATTTCTGTTACAACAGTTTTTCATCGATATGTTAGTAATTAAAGGTATATTGAAAATATCTAGAGAAATTATTGGCTACTACTGTTTAGAAAAAAAAACTGTTATACTGTTTATAAAAAAAACTGTTATACTGTTTATAAAAAAAATATTGTAATTTCCTTTTTTTTTCTTATTTGTATCCTACATTAATTTCAACTGCATTTTCATATTTCAGCTAACGGAAAAAATTTGCAAGTTTCAGTAGTTTTACACGAGTAAAATTTAACACAATTACTAAAAATGTGTTATTCTATACTGAAGTATTGCAGTTCATCCATTAAAAAATAATTTAAAAGATTGCTGGAAATGATAATTGTATTCATAAAAACCTATATCCAAGGTCACAAACACCAATGAAGAAATGAATTCAATTCGCAAAGAGAACATGTATTTAAAGTTGATTTTCTGTTCCACATCAAAATAGCCGAATAATATAACAGTACAAAGTATTTTTTTTTTTCTGAACAAGACAGCTTTCCCACAAGCATTCATTTTTAGTTTTGAGAAGTTCGTGAGAAAGTTTTGATAAACTACTTTAAAAAGGATGTTTTTGAAAAGAGAAATTTAGCAAAAGAATACTATATAAATGTTTTATTTGTTATGAATAATGAATTAAGGAAACGTTGCTTTTGTAAAATTGTAATTTAAAATAAGACTCTTAGGAGAAAACACAGGAAAAACATATACATTAAAAAAGCAATTTTATTGAATATTTACAATAATTGCTCAAAAGAGTGACTTCCAATAGTGATAGGAGAAGAACAGCGGAAAAGAGGTATTGGCGAAATCTCTGGAATTTTCTAGCGTATTGTGAATCTCCCCTGCAAGTCCCGAAAGTCTTGCGATTAGGATCTCTTCACATTCAAGTGGAGTCTCATACATCAGCTGTCCCCACAAAAGGAAATGAAGCCACGACAGATCGGGTGATCGCAGTGGTCAAGCTACAAGACCACCTCGTCCGATCCATTGGTTTGGAATAATGATGTCCAGATATTGTATTACTTCTCTCTGAAAATTGACTGGAGCTCCATCGCGCTGGAACCCCATACGGTGCCGGATGTCAACTGGAACACCCTCCAGCAAGTCTGGCACACCTATTGCAAAAACGTCCGATATTTGTCCTCGTCAAGGCCTTCCTGTAGAAGATGCGGTCCCATTTGGTGATCGCCGATGATTCGTGCCCAAACACTGATTGAGCAACATCACTCATGCGTATGTGGATATGCGGCATGTGAATTTACAGATGCCTAGACGTATTTATATTGGATATTAAATACATCAACTCGTGCGAAAGGACATTCATCAGAGAAAAGAACAGTTGCAGCAAAACATGGGCGTACTGCACGTAGTTGTAGGAGCCAATGGGTGAAGTCTACGCGACGAGAATAATCCTTGGTAGTCAATGCTTGGACTCATTGAAAATGGTATGACTGTAACCTTCTATGTCGTGGATTATGGCCCGCCATTGCTGCAGTTCCCGAATCGTGTGCTTGTAGTTGGCTGATTGGCTATCGTCTCCAAAATGTCCTCTTCCTTGCCTGCTCTTTTGACAGTCCTTGTACGACCTATATCATACCGGACGAAAGGAAAGATAGCTGCCTTATTTCGCATAGCTGCCGATGCAAGTGTGCAAATGTTTTCGGATTGAGCAACCAAATGTAGAGAAAACTCTCACCATACATTCGTCATTCAAGATTGTTGGTATTTTTCAATTTTTCATTTGCTGTATCTTTTTGATATTTCTCGTATTTGTCTCTATCTATTTTTTATTTAATTTACTTTCTTTTGAGTTTTATGTAATTCTTCTTTTATAGTTAAATTTGAATAATGTATTTTCCTTCACTTTTCTGTTCGCAATTTTTTCTGTCTTTTATTGGTTTGGTTAACCTTTTCTTCCTTATTAGTTCAGACGCTACTTTTATATATTATTATAAATGTAATTTTTGAAATAACTTCTTAGTTTATTTGTTATTAAAGTTTTTGTACTTCAATTACACATAAATTTCAAGTTTGATTAAGTTTCAAGTTTTCACAAGTAAATTAAATATAAATTTCAAGTTCTGTTTGTTTTAATAGATAAAAATATTTGGGATACAGAGAATGAAAACTAGGCTTCAGTGACTTATTTTATTCTAGAGCTAACAATTTGGAATATCAAAATAGAACTCAAGTATTTTTAAAATTTAGCGTTTTTACAGTTATGATTTTGTCAAACATTAAACTGGAAAGATTACGTTGAAAAAGCTCGGAAAAAATAAATAATTGTTTCTTTGATTTTTTGGAAATCTGAAACTTGATCAATACAAAACAAGAAATCTTTTCCGCTTGTAAAAAAAAAAAAAAAAAAAAAAAAAAAAAAGACAATTCCCCGTGTTAGAATAATGAGAGTTTTTTTTTCACTCTCTCGAAACTGATAAACTGATGATAAAATTTCTCAATTTCACTTATATTTTTCCCATTACATTTGAACACGTTGTTCATAAAGGATCTAGCTATAACTGAAGAGTTATTATTAATAAGTTGTCAAAGTTACATACAAAATAACTCCTTGACATGGTAGTGACTCACACACATATACAATATATATAAAAAAGTACAACAGAAATATACATGTAATCAAATTACATAATTATTGCAATAAATTTAGTACGCATACGCATAGGAAAATATGTAATATAAGTTGTATTCTATCGATCTTCAAATTCTAAGTTTGGGACAGCTTCATGATTTTATAATAGTTTATTGATCATTTGGAA
>BMAW01037509.1:183098-200381 GCA_019974015.1 Nephila pilipes
ATATATATATATATATATATAATTCCTTCAAGGTTTGAGAGAAGCAAAATATATATATATAATTTAAGAAAATGAAATGGAAAAATTTAAGCTTACTCGCTCAACATACACACAATTTGATAAATATAAATTCGCAGATAAACGTAACTACAGACATGTTTTTTCTATTTCAGAGTATGACCAATGGGAATAATATGAACCGCAATAAAAGTAATGAATATTATAATTATCTTTAATTTGATTAGATATTATTACCTCCATAAATGATTACAGGAAATTTTTTTTCCATTCACTTGATACGATACTTGATTGACGGAAAGTTATTACAGTAGAGGTTTATTTAATTCTTATGGCACAAATAATATTTTTATATAGAATCTTCTCATTAAAGGAAATTTATTTTTGACTTTTCTCCATTCTACGAAATTCATTGGAATTTTTTAAATAATAATCTTTGGCAAATCTTACTCATTTATTTCTAACAATTTTTGAAACCATAATGAGTTTATTTTTTTTATACTAAACTTTCTTGAGTAACTAATGTATACTCAAGAAAAATTATTTTAAGCTTTTCACTGAAAAGTTTTCTTTCATAAGAATACTCAGTCTTAAGTTTATTGTCTGTGACGGAGGAATTTTTAAGTTTAGAATCGAATTCTATACTTATGTTCAAGTTCTATAGTTGTGTTTAAAAATTTGCTCCTTTCCTTCATGCGTCTGAGGAAAATGAAAGAAAAGTTATTTTTCATATGAAATTCGACATATCGTTTTATTAGTTAGCATTTTAAATGATCAATCTGCCATGAATTCCTTTCACTTTACTAGAAATGATTCCTTATTTTCGAGGCAAAGAGTACAAATTCAGATTACTCGAGAAACTACACCTACAGATTATTTTGACTGGAAGAAAGCTGGTCAATTATTTTAAAGACTGAAAGAAAGCAGCCTCCTTGAAAAATAGTTTTTAAAAACTTTGTGGAGGACTAGAAAAATAAAGGGAGGGAAATAATTTAAAACTATTGTATAGTCCATGTTGCAGAATAGATTAGCTCGATTAATAAGAACTGCTGAGTATGTTTACATTGTGGCGGAAAAAAAGCTGCAGCTGGTTGGATAAGCCAGAAAATTCAAATATGCCTAAGAGAAGCTTGAAGATTAGAGGGGCACATCTTTAAGCAATGATTAAGTGTTTGTTCACTTAGCTGGATATTTTTTCCTCCAAAAGTAAAGTATTTATAATGTGTCGGGTACGCAATAATATGCATTACTGCTCTTATCTCTAAACGTGTCTGAAAAGGACTCAAGTACGAGTGGACATTTATGGAAAAAAAAAAGGAAAAACTTTCGTAAGAAATGTGAGGGACATACAAAAATTAGAATACTCAAATATTTGAAGAAAGAGGAGCCTATTTAATAGTTTTTTTTTGTTGAAAATGCTAATCATATTGTTGATGTGTGCATTTTAATGAATTTCTTTGCACGTAAAGCATAAGTATACGAGTATGTGCGTTCTCAGCGCTAGACTCAACAACAGCGAAATAGATGTTTTAGTTTTTTTTGCACTTTTTTTCAAATTTTTTTTACATTAGATTTTTTTTCTAATATAGTAAAAGATACTTCTTTTTTTTGGAGTTTTTTATTCTTGAAATGAAAATTATTATCAGTTATATCTTAAAATATATTTCTCGTTAATTTATTAATTACGTTACTTCGTTTCACTCTACCATAACAAGTTTTTAAGTTTATAGAGTTTATTCGTGTATGTAAAATCTTTCTTATTATTATTTATACACATATTTAAAAAACACTCTATTAGTTCCTATTTAATATTAATGAAATTAACAACCTAGCTCAATGTAATAGTAAAATTAATTTGAAATATCATCAAAAAGCTTTGAATTGAATTAATGATCGAGCAATTGAATGATCTAGAGAGAGCGAATTGAACTTTCCTTTTGTAATTAATAATCGATAATCACAGAACAGAAATTCAGATTTGGTTTTCGCTTCTCAAGCAAAATGTTCCAAAAAACGTTTCGTTTCTATCACGAAACCAAAACCAAATACCATCGACTGAGATTTTTTAATGAGGTAATGCTAATTCAGTTTCATTTCTTGCGATTACTTCTTATTGACATATGAAATGCATTTTGAGGAAAAACAACGCACCTGTCATTTATTAAACTTTTATGGGATCATATTCGAAAGAAAAAAAATTAAATTATGCATCTCTCTTTTATTTTTATTGAATTTAATTACTTCATTTATCTAAGGTGCTGATTATTTTTACAAGTAAAATGTCGAAAAAAAATAGTCTTAGCATTTTTTTTTTTGCTTTGATTCTTCATTTGTTTGGTTCGATGCGCAAAATGAAGGTAGAATTATCGATTCGTATTTTCGAGTAAATCGCATCTGATAAATGGAAGACTTCTTGAGAAATATAGCATTTATGATTTTCTCTTTCCTTTTTCTTGATAACCGCCAAGAAAAAAAAAGATGAGAAAACCTTTTTTTTTTTTGTATTAAAATATGAAACAACTGTTAAGATGCAAATGAAATTTGCTAATACGAATTTCGTTATTTCTCTAACTTGAATGGTTTTAGGAAGAAAACAGACACATTATTAAATTCTATTAAATTTGAACTGTCACGAAAATATTCATATGCTTGTTTTATAATGGATAATTTTTGAATAAATCAGAATGGGAATGAATTGTAAATGTTGTAATAAAAAATTTGGTTGAGTTACATAAACATCGCAGCAAATATATATGCAAGCAAATATATTTTCCAAGGATAAGTGAGGAAAATTTGTGTCTCCCATTTCATGCCATGAGGACTTAAGGATTCAAAATATCAAAATTTCTGATTTTCGTTTGATCTCCATGAAATTCAGTGGAAATACTTTTTGCCACATGCTTCTATCACCTATAAGATCGTTGAAAAATTGTTTGATACTTTTGAAGTGAATAAAATTTTCACTGTTTTCTTTCACGTATATTTCAAATGTTCCATAAAATTTAAAAAATATATGGTACTTTTATAAAATTCCTACGCCATTTTAAACATAAAATAAGGCATTTGACTGATTGGGTGTTGAATATTTAAGCAATCAAAATATACAAGGGATTCTTTTTATTACATGTTGAAAATTTTTTTAAGTAGTGAGGTGAATCACAAGGAGCATTTCGATTACAAAAAGAAAGTGATTTTGAGAAAACTGAAGAAATGATGAGAAGAAACAAAGAGAAAATACCTAAGTGCAAGTAACACTCTAGATAACATTTCATTTATCCGGTTTATATAATTTTAATTGCTGATATTTGATGACTGCTAATAGTTTTTTTTTAATTTGAAAACCTTCTTTTTGGAAATTTGCCATTTTTTGGTATATGTTCAAAGATTGAAAAATCTTCAGCCGTCGTTATTACTCAAAATAGTTCGTGTTAAAATTCAGCTTCAAACCTACACTTGACTCTTATTTAATTGAAAGTAAACATTAAATAAATAAAATGATTAATAAGAAATTATAATCGAAATTGACGTAAATAATAATAGAGTGCTATAATTTAGTTTAGCAAACATGTTACTCGTAGCATAAGAATCGCAAGAAAATTTCATTGCTACCATGTTTTTATAGAAATTAAAGAGGTACCTATAGATTATTTAACTTTATATTATAATAAACTCGGGAAATTAACAAATTTTTTTAAAAAAAATCGCACTTTACAATGTCATCATCCGTTGAAGAAGACGAGACAAGTTTTTTTTTTTTTTTGCACTCCATAATACTTCAAATTCTGAAAAGACACAAAACTATTCGTACACGTGTTTTAATTTAAGTACATTTTATCCTTTGGAAGCAAAATGAAACATTTGATACTTTTTGAACGAGTTTACCCGAATCATTTTAGTCCTTCTTAGCTATCTCTAATAAGCAAAATGACAACTAATCGGTTCAAAAGTAACAAAGAAAATAATATGAGAAATGACAGAAGTGTGTTTAGATATTTATAAAGCACACAATTTTCTTACTTTAATTGAGACTCTGTATAAACACATTAATTGTAATATCAAACATTATTGTCAAAAACTATTACAGTAGTGCTATATCATGCTTTCTAGGAGTGAACATAGCCACATGAAGCTCAAAACTCATCCAATTAGCCTTTTCAAAACGAATCTTGATAAAATGCATTTCCGTTTGTTGACTTGAATAGACATGGAAGAAATGTTCCGGGAAAGTTGCGAATGACCTACAAGAACTGAAGGAACGCAAAGAAGGAAAGGTACGAAATGCCTTTATTCACTGAAAAGTATATTTATATTTAGAAAGAGAGAGACAGATTTCACGATAGGATTTAAAGGTCTTTTCTTCAATAATTTCAGGAAAAAATTGAAGGAATACACATTGATTTTAAAGGGATGTACGTTCAAGGCTATGTAAGTAAAAGGTAAATATTTATATCCCAGATTGAATGGATAAATAATAAGTTTATCCATTCAATGCAGAAAAAATAAGTTTATTACTTGACAAATACTAAGAATTTAATGTTTTCACGTTAAATTCAATTATTGGGTAATTAGCTCAAGAGCTTGCATATTACGAAAAGAGAAAATTACATCATCATATTCATAGTAGAATAGAACTAAGCAAACTGCTAAGAAGAAGGAGGTTACTGAATCAATTATTAACGAGGATCCTACTGAGTTAGAAATTGATATAGATGAAGATGAATTAGAAACGATGGACACGACAGAGGAAGATAAAAACACAGAAAGGTGCTTTCAAAGAGCTTTGAAGGAAAAGCAGTACTCAGAATTATTATCCAACTACTTAAAGCATAAGGTTTACAAGTCAAATACGCCTGCTCGAAAGGACAATGTCCAAAAAAGACAGGAATTGGACGACAAAATTCGTAAAGATCTCATCATGAAAATAGAACTGGAAGAGGATCTGAAAAGAATAATTTGCCCAAAACACTGCGACTCTCATCAAATTGCCAATGAAATAGATGAAGAAATCTGCCCTCGATTTGAAAAATTAATGCCAAACTACACCAACTCTGGAACCAAAATAAAAGCGTCGGATAGAGAAGGCTTCAAATCACCTACAAAAAACTCAAAACAGATAAGAAAAGAAAAATTTAAAATACCCACCTCAAACCAATTTGAAGTACTTACTAAAGAAAAAGAAGATGAACCTGCCCCTACCCTCACTACAGAGAAAGAAAAATTGCACCAGTAATGATGAAGATCAACCCAAATTACAATCTGATTCTCCAAGAAATTAATAGAACTGCACCCAACACCGAAGCTACGCTTACTCGCGACTTCATCAAATTAACACCCTTTTGTAGCGACAGCCACAGGATAATCACTTCTTACTTTAGAGAAGAGAAGATTGACTTCTACATAACCAATCAACCATCTAAAAAGCCTCTTAAAGTCATTTTAAAAAGCTTACCTACATCTACTGATGTTAATGATATCAAGACTGAACTCGAAAGCAAAGACATCGAAATAGAAAAAGTAGCCTATCTCAAACAATTTAAAACAAAGAGACCTCTTCCAATCTTTATGATTGAAGTCATACGAAATGGAAAATTTTAAGAAATTTACAACATCAAAACATGCATGTACATGTCAATTGTAATAGAAACTTACGAAAGGAAGAAAAAAGTCACACAATGATACAGGTGCAACTTTTTCCATCACTCTTCGAAAAACTGCAATACCACACCAAGATGTCTCAAATGTGGTGAAAGTCACATTACACGAGACTGCACCATTAAAGAAAAAATTCCCAATCCCACATGTATTAACTGTAAGCAATCAGGTCATATTGCATCCTAGGAACCCGAAACCTAAAAAAGGAGTTCCCATCATAAGTACCAGGAAAAATAAAGACTTCATCTCCAAACCAATAAGAATAGACGAAACCTAAGCAGATGTATGCAACCCTGATAAAAATACCGAAAACCCAGTAGAAAACCAAGAAAAACCTAGAAGAAGAAACCAGACTCAAGAAAACCAAGATCCTGATAATTTCACTTTCATTGACGCAGTCAAAGAAATTCAAGACCTCTTCCGAGCTTTTCCTACCCTCCTAGAATCCTGTAAGAAAATGAAAAACGCTGAAAACAGCATAGACAAATTAAATATCTTCATGCAAGGTATTGCAGCTTCAATTCCATAAATTATTTTTAAAGACCAAGTAGTAAGTTTTCCCATCAAAAAATTCTTAGCAAGTACAATCTGAAAACTTAGCCACGCCTACGACCAATCAGAAGCAAGCATTCTCTCTGACCCTCAAGCAACAGTTAATAGGAAACCAAGCTCTCTCCTTAACTTCGCTCGACTCTCTCTCTCTCACCACTTCAAAGACTCTGGACACTTGGAAACTGACCTGCCCCATAAGCACACTGATAAAGAGTTTAAAGCCTTTTAGTAAGCTAAGTACTCTTGATAATCTCACTACGAATTAATTATTTTCGCAAAAGTTTTGCAGTGCTCTTAATTGATGATAAAAATTTAAATAAGTAACAAAACATGATAACTTTAAATAATATAGTCTGTTTCAGCTTGTTAAACTTATTACTTATTTTTGATTTAGAAAATGTATTAAGAAATAAAAGAAAAATCATTACCTTTCAATATTGCAATTATGCACTATTAAACTTTTGAGCTATTAACAAAAGTGCTAAACTATTTAAATGTTATTTCCAAAAAGAAAAGCACACAGAAAAGTAATATATTTAAAACAGGAACATATGCAGATATTACGAAATTGTAAGAAAACATTTAAAAAATAAAAATCTTAGTGAAAATAGTGTATTCATTACAGAATTTTCTCAAGTAACAAAATATAAAGTAATAATACTTACATAAGATGGTAATGTTCACAATTAGTTCCAAAAGTTTTTGTGTTAATAGCAGTTTTTTTTTCAGTTGTAATATTAATAATAATTTCGTTTCAATATATTGTATGCATATGATAGTTTTAAAAATATAGCTGATTCTTATCATCATTATTCTTATCATCATTATTCTTTTCTCATCTTTGCGAGAAAAGTTGCATTAATTTTTCTGTACCTCTTAAAATAAATATAGAAAGCATTGTTTCAAATGATATTATTACAAGATATTGTTTGTTTCAAAGAATATAGTCAAATTCGTTAGGTTAAAACAGAGTTAAATTAATTTCCTATTCATAAAAAAGTTATTAGAGAAGAATACTTTTAGTCTAAAAGATTATATTGAACGTAAAGGGAAAAGTGTGTCTTCGAAAAGCTAAATGAAAGGAAAAATAATAATAAAAAAAAATTAAAGAAGTAATAACTGAAGAAAAAATTACATTTAAAGATCTTATATGAAACAAACTTCAGTAAAATAATTTAAAAAAAAATATTGAATATTTCCAGAATTTCCCGTTAAACAAGACTATGTTAGTTTTCAAAGAATGTAGGCAAACTTATTGGGTAAAAAAAGGCTGTCAAGTTCATTTTCTATTAATATGTTACATAAAATTTTGTTTCTTATAGTACCTTCATTCTTAAAATATTGAGAGTAATTATATTTACGTAAGAAGGTAAAGCTCACAACATATTGAAAAACGTTGTTTTTAAAAGAATTTCTTTTCATTTATAAAATTAATAAACATTTCTTTACCATACATTGAGTGTGTACTTACAAGAGTTTGGTGCATACATACCATACAAGAGTTTTTAAGAAATAGCTTTATTATTATTATTATTATTGTACATTATCTAAATTTTTGAGCTTCAACAAAATACTAATCAATCAAGGAAAAGTAACTTTGTGAAAAACAGAATAAGAACTATATATTAAAATTTCCTCCAATTAATTTATTCAAAATATATTCTTCCAACTCAATTCACCTTTTATAAAAAAATTTATGATTTATATTGTATAAACACAATAGCTTATTGGTACGTAAATAGCATTCCAGTAAAAAATCAAAAACCAAAGATAAAACCTGTTTAGGGCCCATATCCACAGGTTGATAACAATCCAGTAGGAGGGGAGCAACTGAACATACTAAGATAAACAGGAGCATTCAGGTCTCTTATCGGATATATCACTTCCGAAGAAACGGAGTAAGAGGGGATAAGGTATAAGTGACTTCCGTACCTCTGATCGAGGATCTTACTCTTTCTGGAGGATACAAACTTTTTTTCCTACTCAGAACACTTGTAGTGTTATGTTCCCGTGAGTGTGTTTAAAATTGTTTCTCTTTGTATGTTACTGATATAAACAGAACATATTTTTCTCTCCCTTTCTGTTTTCTTGAAGGATACATAAACAGGAAATTGATACCTTTTCTTTCAAAAACTTATATTGAGTTTGAGCTATATTTATAACAGTTTCTTTCAGTTATTTTATGCTGATTCTAAATTTATACAAAAATAAAATTGCGACATTTTTCACAGCTCATGCAAGCTTAAAATAAAATTTATTTATAGCATCCGAATTCAATAATGTTCATATTTTACTGACTTACAAACTTCTTAAAAATTTACTCAATTGGTATTGTGAAAGAATATGAATCAAGTAAATAAAGCTAGAAAAAGAGAGCGAGATTTAAAAAAAAATCTTGTTTACAATGAGAGAATATTTATCATTATTGTTTGTTTCCTCTGAAATAGGGATTTTTTTTAAAATTAAGCTTATTTGAATTAAAATACACGAATATTGTAAAATTCATATAAGAAATATTTTACCGATTAAGATTAATATTTACTTAGGTTTTAGAGCTTTAACTTTGACCTGAAAAACGCATACTAGAAATTTGATGTAGTTTCGTTTAATAAACGTTTTAAGAACACATTTTTAAAAAAGATCTTTATTTAAGACTAGTGGTACCATCACCAAAAAATCTATATCGTCCATTTACTGACTGTTTCTCATTTTCATTAAGACACAAAATCACAGAACAATGATTTCTCGCTAAGCACTTTCTACGCCTGTTTCTTAGCACCTTTCACTGAGATGAAGATCAAGAAATCACGCGTAGATGCGCAATCAAAGGGAGGCTTTGGAGCTTTCTCTGAACATCTTCTGAATTATGGAATTTCTCGCTGAAAAATAATGCAATCAGCGAGAGTACTTCGCGTTTCGCACACAATACACGAGTGTTTCCGCAAGTAAATGATTCCTGAGGGCGGTCTTCTGGGTGGTCTGAGTCATTGGGAGTATATTTTCGCATTCTTGGATTGACAAAGGAGGATCATTCCATAGAAATGATGATTTTTTCTATTTATATTAGCCGAAATACACAAGAAGTTACCGGAAATAATAAAAAGGAAATAATTGTAATATATACATTGTATAATTTTTATAAGGATTTCGGAATAAAATTGTAATATTTTTAATGTTTATATTCTGTAACATTGTAATATTTATAATCTGTACTCTCATTATTTTACAGTGGTTAAGAGGAAAGAATACGAATGTCAATTGGGTAAGAGCAATTGGAAAGATATTTCCTATAATTCAAAACAATGCTTCAAAAACTGTTCAGATTGTGCCGAATTATCTTGCTTGTTATTTTCATCACTTTTTTCAATTTTTGTGTGTGCATATTTCGCATTTTCTAAGCACTGGAAAGAAGTTTTAAAATTAGACATCTTATTTATTCTAACACGTATAAAAATAAAATAATAACATATAAAGAATGCGGTTATGCGAGACAGCCACCACCATTTACTTTTATTTTTCGCTTCGTGTTTTTTTTATTCTTTGAAAGAAAATGTAAATACAAAGACTCGGAACTATAACTTACAAAATAACAAAAGGGGGGGGGGGGGCTTTCTGCTTTTTCTTTCCTTTCTCCCCCCCTTTTTTTTTGGATGTGGGAATGTATATATTCACTTCACAAAAATGATAAAACGGGGGGAAAGCATTTTTTTTTGCTCAAAATTAAAACATCGAGATTTGACGGTAATTTAGAGAGAAATTTACAAGTGACCAAATTAGAACTTGCCTTCCGAGGATTTGTAAAAATTACGATATTGCAAAGTTTTTAAGGAGTTTTTGCAATATTGCAAAGTTTTGTCTAGAGAAAGAATAACAAACAGTTATTTGAACTTGAACTTGATCCTTGAAGGTCTAAGGGTGTATTCACTGTCTCAGAGACGAGACATTTAAACATACTATACTTACACAAGTGTGCACTGTTTCAGTAATTGCAACAAAAAACAGGGGAGGGGAAGCTAGTTTGGTGAACAATTAAAATTATTATATTATATTTACTTCAAACCAAAATATTAAAACAAAGGATTGTATATTAGATGACATGTAGATAAATATACATTACAATATGTTAAGAATGCTGCAATATTTATATACTTTGAAGAACTGTAAATGTCTTCACATTCCTTATACAGCTTTCCCTTGTACTGTTGAAATGGGAATTTTTTTTTTTTCAGATACATCTCAAATGAATAATACAAAAAAAATGATTATTTTCAAAAAATAGAATACTAATGACACCTATATGAACACTGTTGAGTCTCCTCGAAATAAATCAACTGTATTTCTATGAATAAACAGATTGAAGCTATTGAATATACTAAAATTCAAAACGGTAATGGGAGCAAACTTATTTCTTCCGTGAAATTCCATAGACAAATTCGTTTCAGGATCCAGTAAGTTAATTGTAAAATATTTATTCGGTTCTTGCCCCTTCTCAGATTGGAATAAAATTCTTTTGAGTTATTTTCAGAGCATTTCAAATAACTTTGGGTAATTAATGTGTCATAAAAATAACTGAAGCTATGCTTACGATTTTGATGAAATCAAGCTCCGTAAGAGCGCAGAAGAAAGAAAAGGGAATCGATATATTTTTGCTAAACAGGGGAAAATATTCAACTTGAACGACTTCACTAATATTTCAAACAATATAACGTGTACATCGTTTTTATCGTTATTATACTCATTTAATTTATTATTCATAAATGAATTTTCTGCATTTATGTAATCTTAAAATAGTAACTGCGATGATAGAAACAAGCAGTCTCTCTCATTAGATATGAACAATTTTTGATCTTGAGTAACAATGACCTTGAAACAATTTTATTTGCTGCTTTGCGTGTAATTTACTATCAAATCTTCATTTCAACCTTTAATAATATACTGCGGTGTTTCCAATATTTGTATACAGTTATTCCTCCCGTGAGGCTCATCTTTTTCAAATAAGTACGGACATCACGTACCACTTTAAAACACTTTATAGTTTCGCTTGTCATCTTTTCCCATTTTTGTTTCTAACCATTGTTAAAAATTTTTTTAAAAAATTATAAAATATTTTTCAATTTTTTTTTGTTCTGTCTTTTGTAACACAAATAACAGGCCCTTGATGTATCAATATTGATCTCCCGCGTGCCTAGCTTTAACTATAAGGTGTCTCCAGTATTTCCTCTTTCTCGATGAATATTATTTGGGCAGGGGAATGGACACTAGTCAGGTAAGGGGTCAGCAGTAGAATAATACACCGTCTGTAATGGCTTTGAGGTACGTTCAACCTAGAACGTCCTGGAAGTAATCCGTGTTTGAAAAAAAAAATGGTGATAAAAGAGAAAAAATCGAGTTTGGCTCCAAAGGCTAGTAGCGACATTACTGATTATAACTACTAGCCTTTGGAGCCAAACTCGATTACTCGAAGAGGGCTGAGCCTTCTACCCCCAGAGAAATAAAAAAGGAATCCAATATATATATTCGTTTGTGTGTTCTGACAGAAATCTTCATTCGTCATCTAACACTGAACACTATCGTCTTGGTAAACAAAGTATAAATTAAAACATTCGATTTTCTTACTATAAAGAAAGATGAAGGTAATTATAATTAAAGTTGCAGGGGTGATCATAATTAAAGTTGCAGGGGTGATCATAATTAAAGTTGCTCTTTCAAAGACCGGTAAAAGAAACCACAGGTCAGAATGACCTGATACTTCCTCTGAGAATATGTAAATCAATGAGAATTTGTTTTGCGAAAGAAAAAAAAAGTTCAGAAGTAGATCGATAGATGGTGTTGTGCTAGTAATAAGAAGTTATTTAAAAGAAGTGACAAGTTGATGTGACATTCTTTATTCAAAACCCACTCACAAAGATAAGATGGTGTCACATCGGATAAAATAAAAAAAATCGGTTTTCTTATTATACCTAGCTAAAAACCATAGTAAAAGCAAAATGTGTTTAAACCATGAAGAAAAAAAAATCATGAATAAGCTGCGATGAATTACTTAAGAAATGTTCAGTATGCTGTCTACCACAAGTTGAGAGCGCAAAATAGCATGTTCCACTACAGATCGTAATGTATCAATTGTGATGTGAGTTTGTTGCGTAATGCGTGTTTTCAATTCAGCTAAGTTCGCAATCGGAGTGCCGTACGAAACATGTTTTAGGTAGCCCCACAGTCAGAAATCGCAAGGGTGATCATGGTGTTCTGGCTGATGGAAAATAGAGACTGAAAATTTTGTCATTTCCAAAATGCATGTTGATCAGCTGCTTCACTGGATTTGATATCTACAGAGGAGCGTCATCCTGCGTAAAAGTTTTACAATCCAACCATCCATGCTATTGCAGTTTTGGAATGAGCTAGTTGCACAGAAGCAATTCATGATGAGTACTGTTAACTGTACAGGTGACAGGATCCGAAGAACCCAAATCCTCGGAAAAGAAAGGGTCAACAATAAATGTTTCCGTAAAGCCACATCACACAGTGACCTTTTGAGAATGAACAGGTAATTCTTGCATTTGGAACGGATCCTATTTTGCCTTTTATTCTGTAATTTTGAATGTTGACAGGCATGTCTAAAATTTGGACATTTCTCCGTGTACTGCACGTTCCCATAGCACTACTTGAGGCTTTCTCCAATGTAGCCACATTTTCCACTAACGTCGAAGCAATTGATTTCCTCCCTCTGCCAAATTTCCCAACAAATGAATCCGTCTCTTCGAATTTATCTATCATTTTCTTCAGACCGATTGCAGTCTTCGGTACAGAGCCACTTTTTAAGCCCTTTAATGTCCAGAATTTCTTCAAGGTAGTTGCCACGCAATCATGATTCTTGTAAAATGCTTTACAAGCAGAGCTCGATCCATCAATGATAGTCATAACTACCTTCTCAGGAGCAGAATAACAGGAAGCGCATGTTATTCGCCTTTTTATCACACGTATAATGTGGGGTGAGTATGTGGTATCTTTTAACTGGCTTCTTAAAATTGGCATTTATATTACAGCAATCGGTTTTTAGCCTCTTATGTCTAGTACAACGCCATCTATCGGCCTACTTTCGAACTATGTTTTTTTCTTTCAAATAACGAGTTACCATTGATTCATGTAAATTCAGATGAAATATCAAGTCACTTTGGCCAGTGGTTCTATTTTTTACAGCCTTTTGAAAGTACAGCTTGAGCTATAATCACCCTGTATAACAGAAGTGACGTCTGATAAGCAAGCTAAAATTATCTTAAAATTAATATATATATATATATATATATATATATATATATATATATATATATATATATATATATATATATATATATATATATATATATATATATAGAGAGAGAGAGAGAGAGAGACCAATCAATATAATTCTCTGAAACAATTGCTTGGTTCAACATTTGAAACCGGATTAATATATTTTCTCGTTCATGGAAATATGCAGTAATTATTCCCATTTAAGACCTGGCAAAGATGCTTACAGATCAAACGAATTATCGACCTGAAAAAAAAATGAATACCAGGCTAATATATGTTACAGAACAAAATTCTATTTTTTCATAATTTCAAAACGGCTTACGAAGAAACAAATCTACTATGAATAACCTAGTTGTCGCTTTGGAAGCATAGGTAAGAGATGTCTTTGTTCAAAATAAGACTCTTGGCTCTATTTTTTTGCTTTTAAGAAGGCATATGATCGTACAAATTATATGGAATTCTTAAAGAAATTACAATTACGACTTACGAGAAATTTGCAAATTTTTATTCAAAAAGATTTGGAACCTATATATTTTAATGTTAAAGTGGGCTCGATCTTGTCGGATGTTTTTATTGTAGAAGAAGGTGTACTTCAAGGTAGTGTTTTTTTTTTTTTTTTTTGAATGTCTCATTCTTCGTTATAAAAATTAATAATATCATTTTGAAAATCTCACCATCTTTAAAAGCTGTTAACTACTCTTATGTTGACAATCTCCAAACTTTATACATGGTAAAAGCATCGAAAGACAATTTCAACAGGCTATAAATAAAATCAAAAAATGGACAAATGATAATGGTTTCTACTTCTCGTTAACAAAAACTACTTGTATCATTTCTGTAGACAAAGTATATTTCATCCTGAACCTTAAATTTATCTAACAAAACTTTAATTAACGTGGTTGACGAGATTAAATTTTTGTAAACTAATTTTTGGCAGGAAAATAACGTTTCTCTCTCATATTTTTCAACTTTACGAACGTTGTGAAAAAAGAGATGAATATCTTAAAGATTTTATCACATACTTCATGGGTTCTGATCACATTTATTTATTATATGTATTACATGCACTAGTATGATCAAAATTAGATTAAGGTTGCGTGGTATATGGTTCAGATAAAAAATACGTTTTATGTAAACTGTATATCATACTACTCCACGACTTTGTTCTAGAGCTATGCAAACATCTCAAATACAAAGTTTCTACATTGACTGCTTTGAACCTTTGATTTTAGGTGATAACATCTGTCACTTGAGTTTCACTTTAGAGCCGTATAATCCACAAAGTTTTTATCATTTATACAAAAAAGTGCATTGTTATATAGACATTTCCATTACTCATTTTGATAGAAGATTGGAGATATTAGTTGAAGGCTATGGGATTTCCAAAACTTCAGTGATGAAAGCAAGCGAAAGTTTTCCTCTCTGGTACAGTTTTAAATTAGGAAAAATCTTACAAAATTTTACAACATCAGATACTACACACAATTTTAACGTGAAACATTTTAAAAACTTTGCTAAGAAATATCCTGATTTTCTTCATAACTTCATGGTGGTCCCTAACATTTATCAAATATTAGAGACCACCTATATTTCACTTTACGCTTCTCTAATTCATCCTTCATGTTCTGTTTTTATTGTAGAGATTTCCGCTATTAACTAAGTGTTAGAAATTGTCTCATGTCAACCCAAGGAACATTTTATTGTCTTCAAGGATTCCATGACTGAATCGAATCACTAAATCGTTCAAATAATTCTTCTCACCCACTGATCATTGATATATTAAAAATTTATAACTTTAAGTCAGACAACATTCAGTTGATATTTTGTTCGATATCTTCACATATGAGTATAAAGGTCAAAGAGTCTGTCGATAAAGCAAATAAATTTGCATCCAGTGCAATTTCACGCGCCATTCCATATTGCGATAAATGCATTAAATTAACTATTCATGATCACTGACAGGATCAATGGATTTTGATAATCATTAATGATCTGTGAATTATATGAAACCCATTATATCTCATTGGAATTCATTTTCATGTAGATGAAAAGACGTTTTAACACGGCTACAAATCGATCACACATGACTTACACATAAACACCACTTACTAGATGATAAACTCCCTATGTGTAACAATGATGTTTGTCCTTTGACTGTGAGGAACATTTTGCCACATTTTTTAGGAAAATTTTCGGCTTTTAACTCTTTTCGGTTTATCTATTTTAAATCATAGACTTTATCTTTAACTGACATGGTTGGGGAAAGTTCCAAACCAAATATCTTTCAATTTTTACACGATGTAACATTGATTTTACTCTCTATATATAATTTTATTACAATCTTGCTTTATTGTATACTTTGTTCTTTGGACGACTTTTAATTTTTTCCCCTTCTTTCTTATAAAACATTAACATTTACGCATTTTGTTTTAATCATATATTCTTTGAGGATTCAGTGTCAGCAATTCCATACAATCAACCAACCAACTTACAATTCTTAATCCAGTAACTAGCCTTTTCAAGAATAACATGAATAAAATGAAGTATTAAAATCCCTCATAGATACTTGAATACCTCCAATATACTTAAATAACTAGAATACTATGTAATTTCAATTCTAACTATAGGAAGTTTAACTTTATTCTAAAATACATATATTACAATGATATTTGTTTGTAAAAGTTTGATAACAGCATAATTGTTTCAGTTTTAAATCAATTTCACAAAGTCAATTCGAAAAGAAAAGGATTCACGTCGAAGGAGTGATAATTTAAACTCCTTTGAGGCACACACTTACTTTAAAAAGTAAGTAGTAATTGGCTTATTATGGCAATTACTGTCAACTTAAAATAACTGTCGATTAATTATTAACCTGTAATGCCGGTAATTAGTACAAGATTCAAAATTCATTTTACGGACCAAAAAAGAGGAATTTTACTTCAGTATTTTTGAAAATATATTCCTGAAGATTCTTACAAAATATTAGTGTTATAAGGAAGTTTTTTTTTTTTTTTTTTTTTTTTTTTTAAAAAAAAAAAAGCTTAAATAAATTTTGAATGGCCAGAAATTTTCAAGTGGAAGTGTGAAGAATTTAATACATATTTGTAATTTTTCAGAATATTTATTTTTTCAAGTACCGATGATATTTCTGTTTTTGAAATATATTATAATAAATTCAAAATTATATCATTAATATTTTGTTACAACAATTTATTCAAAAGATAAAGCGATATAAACCTCTGAGAGTTTTTAAAAAACATTAGTTTGAAATATATAATTTCTTAAAGTGTGAACATTTTCTGCAGGAAATTAAAGCAAACAAACAAACCATCAAATAATCTTTGTATTTTAAAATGTTCATTATTTTTTATAATTCACTATGCACAGCTTCAGAATAAGGATGCATTTTTTAAGCCTATAACTGAATATAACTTAAGGAGAATTACAAGAAAATAATTCAATTAGCCAGACTATAAAGCTAAACATTACATTACACAAATAAGACAAGGGGCGCATCACAATGAAGGGAAGCAAATTGGACTATCATATAATTCAAAGTATGAAAATGCATTTAAATAATTGAAAGAAATATTATGAAAGGAGAGAATTATTTTACGACAAAATTAGAAGACTTGACACACACACAAAAGTTTATACACACACACACACACACACACACACACACTCTATATATATATAGAACCGCTCAGAACCAAATGCGAGTTAAGTCCAAAACACAAAGTTGAAAATGGTTTTGTTACTCGGTTTTAAAAA
>BMAW01037509.1:210190-261435 GCA_019974015.1 Nephila pilipes
ACAAAACTATGATATTTGTAGTGAATAATAATCCAACAAGGAAATGCGGGAGAGCTGGTTCTTTTTAAACACATTTATTTACGGCCTCTAAGGGGCAATTACACTTAAATAAATAATTACACTATTTACAAATTATACAAGGCTTCCAAACAGCCCATATTTTAACTTAACCCGCTTTTGAAGTCAGGATAAATTACATCAAAAGAAGAAATAGACCGCCTTACATGGTCAAGATCCAAACGTACTCTGAAATATTATCCATGAACCCGTACGCTCTCATTTACATGAGACAAGGCGCCTCCTGGCGGTATCCAAATATTTATTTCCAACAATATTTGCAAAGATAAAAGCTTACTTAAAGTAAAATATCAGAATAGTAGTTTGTATTGATTCTTAATATATGTAGTAACTTTCAGATTTGCCAAATGCGATGGATTGCTTTATATGGTAGTAATCTACAATTTTACGGAAAGGGTTCTTCAAATAAAAGTATGGGGAAAAGTGAGTTGACCTGCAGGAACAATGAATATAACATTCATCAATTTGGATTGCTTAGTTTTATTTCATTATGTATGATTAGTAAGATGAGGATAAATTTCTATTAGTAACATAAGAAGTAATACACTTATTTGAAAACCCCTATTGAACGAAGTCAACTCAATATAGCTGGGGAAGGGGAAAGATATTCTAAATGCAATTTACTTGGACTTAATCTAGACTTGGAGTATCACTCTATCAGAGCATCGGTGATATATAAATAAATATCAATAGGTACTACACATGCCCTACGCTCAATTTAACTCATCTCGCCTTTCATCTTTCTTTTCGGTTGCTTTAATGACAATTCTAGCATTGAAAAAATGAAAAAAGGGATTCACATCATTTCGTAACCTACTTGGACGAATTTCGGAAAATAAACGTGAGCTCGTAAGAGGAATTAGAATCGATAGAAAGGAATGAAATCGTATTAAATAACGAAGAAAATCAAGGGAGAATCTTACAAAATATCGCAAAAGTCAGGAAAGGCTTTATTAAGAGGGATTAATTCAATTATCATAATGGGAAAAAAGTTTACCAAAAAAAATTGTTTCGATAAATAAGGAAGTATGTCGCCAAGATAAAAAGCTCCCCCCCCCAACCTCTACTGATACTAAATTCTGATACAATTCTTTTAAATAATTTAGCTTTTTTTTAAGATGTTTCTGTTTACTTTTTCGTATCGTTTGATAGATTCTCGCAAAAACTCAAGAATGTTAAATCAAAGGCTTCTCTGATAGATTAGTATAAAGTATCTGTGAATATGTTTTATGGTTTAATTTTTATGTTGATAAAAAAAGCCATTATTTGACAATCTTATTCATTAAATATTTTTTTTCTTTCGAGTTTCTTTTTTTATTTTTAATTACATTTTCTCAAATGAGGAACAAATGTATTTGCTAAAATTTTCTGATATCAAATGAATTATGTTTAATTATAAGTATCTGGTGCGTTATAATATTGCTTGAGTGAAATTCGTATTAATCTATATCAGAATTTTAAAAAAATTTCTCAGGGTATTTTCTTAAAAAAATATGTATGGGAATTATCCTTTTTTCTATTAGTTTGTTTTTCAAGTCATTTTGCATGAAGTCCTATGAAATCTTTAACACACGCAGTTTGTGCGTATGTCTGGACGATATAAAAATGGAAAGGCCCAGAGGTACGTAATTTAATACTCTAAAACTATACGTGATGATAACGTGCACCTTGTAATGATTTTTTTAAAAATTCACTTTAGATTTTTCTTTTTAAAAAATTTAATGTTACAATGACCAATAAGGCTGATCTTGTCTTCACTGCGCATAATACTACTACATATTACGTCACATTAGGTCCCGGTCTTTTGTTTTTGACTATGTACATTCACTTAGTACACTGACTTGTACATTACTATTGTATTCACTATGTACTTTCAAGTAGTTTTTTGAAGATTATTGGTTGCTGAATAGAGAAGGCGCTGCTCATATCAAGACATTGAAAAACTATTACAAATAGCCGTTTCAAACACTATAAATAGAGGTAGTAAAAGAAACTAGCCAAAATATTATAGATTCCCTGTGAGTAATAGGGAATTATTATTAAGAACAGGCCAACGTAACAGTACAGAAATAATTTTTTTTGGAAAATCTGCAAATGATTTTCCTGAAGCCACCCATTAAAATTGCAACATTATGAACGAAAGCAAATGCGAAAGAGTCATTTACTGTACGTAAACAGTATGGCAAGAAGACGAAATGATTAAATTTGCAAGCAGTTTGGGGGTTTCATAGGGGTGCGAAATTGGAAGAAATAGCTGCCAACCCTGACTATTCCTCCCAGCTAAGCATGGAGTCGAAATGGGCTTGGACGACAGAAACGCTCAACTCATTCTATGTTGCTTCAAGTCTATGTTACATCATCAACCGTATTAACTGTAGAGGTGGTGGACAAGTCTCTCAACAACCCATGAACAGATGTTTTCAATGGTTGACAGACCTGAAAACCGTGCAAGCCAGAGTGCAAGCAACAATCGAATATCCTGTGTATCCAGGAAGGTCAGAAACGACGTACAACATGTAGTCTTGAATTATCTCGATGGAGCTGGGGTTTTGCAGGCCTCGGAGATAGGGCACAACCATTAGACGTAAGATGTCAGAAATGTACCGATCTGCTTTCAAATTACTGTCGGCACGACCAAGAGAAGTGCGTAACGAGTACCCAACGGCTGCCCAAACCATCACATCAGTTACAGGTATTGAATGCAAGCAGGCGACGAGTGGTCTCCTTGGATCCTCTACACAAATATACGGCCATCAGAATTCTGCACGGAAAACCGGGACTCGTTTGAAAAGACGACATGGTGCCGCTCCTGCATCCAGCTTTGTCGTTCGTTTCACCAGTAGTGACATTGTCTCTATCTGTGCTGCTTTGTCAAGGGAAGGCAAAGTAATAGAAAGTCCCCCCCATATATATATATATATATATATATATATATAGGGCAATTCTATGTTATTAAATTTAGAATAACCAGAAAATCAAATCTTAAACGTTATATTTCATATTAATATTTACACGAACACAAAACATTTAATAACACAGTTTTCAATTATACATCGTCTACAATCGTCTACTAAGTTCCTGCCGCTCGCTTCCGTCTGACTTGCTGGATTACAACCTCGTGTGTGACGTAGAACGAACTGCCTCCATAGAATTACAATTAGCGATTTATTCAAATTCTACATTTCCGGCCGTTCTGGAAAAAGGTGACCTCACCGTCTTAATTCAAATTCAGGGCACGTCTACATCTTAATCTAGAAAACAAAGCTGAAAAGAGAAAATTTAAAAGCAGTAACAAAGTACAATAATTAAATATCATCTATCGTCCTGTGAGACCATCGTCTGCCGAAATCGCATAAACTTAAGAAGTTTATGAAGCGGAAATAAAGTTTTGAAGGTTAGATAAATTAAGCATTTTAGCAGGGCATTCAATTTCCTTACTCCAAACAGAGATGTTTTCATGTAACTCGCCATTAAAAGCAGAAATAACACTTTCGACATCAGAGAAGCTTATAGAGATGTTTGGGTTTTGATTTGCAATACAATGGTATGTTTAGCTGACTCATTAATGGTATGGCTCTGCACCGATGAATCTTGTTTTGTGTCTTGTTCCGTTTTGCTTTCCAATACAGATCGAATTGAATTTTGGATATATTGATTGAGCAAATTAACGTCATTTAGCAAAATTAATATTCCCTCGATTATTTCAGTTTTTGTTTCTTGGAATACAATTTTTAGAATATCACAAATAGTAATCAACTAATTTAATGAAAAAGTATCATTAATAGTTTTTAATTTAGACTTTAATTTAGAGTCATTTACTGTGAATTTGTAACTAGTAATTTTCGGAATCCTTTCGTATTTTAGGCATCGCTATTTGTATCAAAAATAAACTTTAATTTTTTCCCCTTCAGATTCTTCAGTGCATTGCTTATTACATTAATTTCGTCAATCTTCATTTTTAAATTAACAAATAAGAATAAAGCTGACTCACCTCAAAGGCTCGAATTAAATTTTTGCAGAACACACAAAATATATATATATCCAAAAGGCGATACATTACTAAATTAAATAAGATCGCAATTTAATTCGAAATACAGGCACTTTTTTTTTCTTTTTTGCGTCATGAGTCCGTTATCGCACTTCTGACTTATGTGGTACTCTTATGTTATTAAATTTAGAAAAACCAGAAAATCGAATCTTAAACGCTCAAACATTTAATTTAAACATTTCGCATTAACATTTACACGAACGCAAAACATCTAACACATTTATCAATTATAAATCGTCTACAATCGTCCACAAAGTCACCCTTCTTGCTGCTCACTTCCATCTGACTTGCTGGATTACAACCAACCTCGTTTGAAGTGGAACGAGGGTATTACAACCAGTAGTTTATTCAACAAATTCCCCCCACACCAATGAATTAGCTCCAAATGAATTAGTTGACAAATTTGAAAAGTTTGAGGAGGAGAGGAAAACGTTTAAGCTTAATCCATCAATATTTTTTCCAGTGTGAAATCTAAATCTAAAGGACCAAATAGGTTCAAGAAATATGAGAATAATTTTAAATGAACTGAGAATTTTAGAAATGGTCGAAACTTGAGAAAAGTGTTACTGAATCTTATTAGAAGAGAATTTCTGGAAGGAGAAAACTCTTGATCTGTCTTCATTGTAATTCTCCTAGTTATATACATTGAAATTTCCTAAAGCTTAATATAGATTCAGAGTCAGTAAAAATGTCTGGCACTCCCATGTAAATACGTTCAATTATCTCTCAAGAGAGATTGCCATTGAGAGACATAACTCTCGGAAATAAAACTATTTTTATGCTCGTGGGCAGTTTGATCTGACTGATCCGTGAACATATGAGTAATGGAATTATCGATCATTCGAAGTTGTCGAAAGATAACATAATGTTATCCGGATTTAGAAAATCAGTAGTTTCCACAATAGGCTTTATCCAGTAAGAATTTGTCGTAGACGACAGAAATTACATGTGTGACATGTGGTGCCAACGTCTCAGTTGAATTTTCAAGCAGTTATATAAACTGATATTTAAGATCAAAATTCCCTGAATTTCACCAAGAATGATGTCGAGTGCCTGGTTATTGTAGATGTGTGGATATCCTACCCGAGTCCTGAAGAAAAATTGGAACTGAACCATATTAGAGATATTACGTCTGCAAGTTCACTCTAGAAAGTCGAGAGTGAACTTTCAGACGTAATTTCTTGTGTGTGTGAAACTAGAGCCTCCACATTAAAAAATACCCATGAAACTACCAATGTTTCAATGAGAATGAATTTAAAAAATGACCTACCATCTTACGAGAAAAACAAACATCTGTCTTTTCCAGAAAAGCAAGAGGTTAACAAAGAAATTTAAGAGTTACTAAATCAAGAAATAATGCGATCTAATTCTTCAGAATATGTTAGTCTTGTTTCTCTAGTGAAAAAGAAGGACAATTGCACTAAGTTGAGCGTTGTGAATCTGTCACTTTCTAAGTATAGAAAGTGACAGATAAATCAAAAACTTATCAAAGATAAGATTCCTCTTACTTTTTATTGATGATGAAATGGATAACACCAATATGCAAAAATATACACTGCATTGGACTTTAATGTCTTTTTCTATGTAAATGGTGACGAAGACAGTCGAAAGTTTACTTCCTTCATTGTTGTAGACAAACAATTCGAGTTGCACAAAGTACCATTTTGTCTTTACACGGGCTTCAACGTATTCCAAATATACATCTACGCCATTTTCAGAGAACTTTCGAACAAATGTATTGTCATTATTTACTTGGATAATTTAATCGTTCCTTCAACTGACGAGAAGGAAAGGCTACAAAAATTAAAGGCTGTTATCGAAATTGCTCCCAGATATAGACTAGTGATAAAATTCAAAAAATATCAATTACCGAAGACAAAAGTGGTAAAGCGTATTAAAGTAAACATAGCACTACTCCGAGTAAACCAGGTCACAGGATCCTTGTGCAACGAAATACATACGGTGCAATATTACAATTCAAATGATGAAAAACCTCTTCCTCATTTACCACCTCATTTCAGGAAACGTGATACTACAGCGATGTCACCGCAGAATCTGCTCTCATTGCCAGCCACGGAGAATAAAAATCTGGTCAGAAGAGTTTTCAGCAAGAATTGGTCCATTTCAATAGATCCGCTGGAAGATGCTGTCTAACTATGATCTGAAACCACGGGAGAAGAATCCCCCAAAAGATATAAGGTTTCATAAGAATAAGAAAGAGGTTTCATAAGAATAAGAAAGACTGTATGACTGTATTTTTCTTTTTATATAGCTCTATTTATATAGTTCTTTGACAAGAAGTCGGGATATTGCTTTCTGAAAGTCAAAATCAAATTCTAGAAAGCAAGAAATACCGTAGGAGACCATCAGAGAGCTTTATCACTTTATACCACGTCATGTGGCAGCTTGCATCCAGGCTAGAGGTGGGTCAACACCTTATTGAGATCATTACTTTGTAAAATGTAACTTTGAAATAAATCATTCAATTTTTCTGAAATTTCAATAATTTTCTATTCTGTATATAATTTTTCTATCCGCCAATTTTTGTCTCCATTGGACTACTCCTTCTTGGTGCGTCGCTTTTTCGTTATAGAGTGCATATATACAATGTACACTGCTCAAAACAATTAAAGGATATTTTAAGTCTTATATAAAATAACGGTATAAGAGAAATTTTTTTTTGCAAAAAAGGGAAGAAGAGAGTCACAAATGTAAATTTTTCTCATTTTCAAGCTTTGGAGCATGCAAATTTTGAGTCTGACGTCAAAAACGGCGCTTTAGCGGCAGCGAATGAAATTTGCCTTTCAACTTAACGAAAGACAAAGCGGAAAGCAATGATCGACATTCAATAAGTGTGTTGTTTCGATGATTGTAATGTCTCAACGAAGACATTTAACCGATTCAGAAGCCTGGAGAATTGTTGGACGGTTAGAGGGGGCCAAACACAAGCCGAAGTAGCAGAAGATAATGGAGTTTTCCAGTGTGATCTGGAACCGTATCTTGGAGACTGGAAGTGCAGGCCGAGGATCAGGGCAAGGTTGAAGACGTGCAACAACGCCCAAAGAAGATAGATATTTAACACTAACGGCTCGGAGACACCGAAATATGAATGCCACTCTTCTTCAGCAACGCCTTCGCTCGGCTACTGGCACCACAATTTCGACTCAAACTGTCCGAAACCGGCTCCAAGTTGTAGAACTGTATGCTCGCCGACCAATGGTATGTGTTACACTAAGAGCAAGGCACCGTCGCATCCGTAGGGAGTGGGCAACCGAGCATGTGAACTGGAGGAGAAATGAACGGAGGAGAATGTTCTTTTCTCTGACGAGTCCCATTTTTCTGTTCATCCTGATGATAGGCGTATTTTTATCTGGAGGGATCGTGGCGCTAAAAACAATCCTGCGTTCGTGCTTGGAAGTTTCAGATTTGGCGTAGGTGGAGTGATGGTCTATGCTGACATCTCCATTGATGGGCGCACTGATCTCTACATCATTCGAAATGGAGTTCTGACCGGTCGCCGACATAGGGATGAGATCTTAAGATCTATTGTAGTCCCGTACGCTGCAGCAATTGGAGATGACTTCATCTTAATGGACGACAACTGCAGGCCACATCGTGCCAACTTAATGGGTTATTTCTTTTTCGAGGAGGGAATCATACGAAAGGAATGCCCAGCATGTTCTCCGGACATGAACCAATAGAACACATTTGGGAGACCAGGGGAATAAGATCTTCTCCATCCGTAAAAATCAGTCTCTCAGTTCATCTTCTCCATCCGTAAAAATCAGTCTAATCAGTTCTCTCCTGAACATCTTTCCAATCTGGGGTTTTCTAGGGATGATTTGATCAAATAGCCTCTTCTTGTCTTTGACTTTTTGAGTGTTTTTGAGCTCATGGATCTGTTCAATCCCATCGGCTAGACAAGATAGTATTAGAAGCAACAACAGCAGCAAAAGAGTTTGAAGGATTTGATTAGTGCGTGGGAGTTACGCTTGTATTTGTGCGATCTTGAAGAAATTAGGACCCAACGTTGTCTCTAGTTGAGATGGGTTGTGGATTAACTCACATCGGATCTAAGAATCCTGGTCAGAATAATCTTTGATATTTTTTCTTAATATCCTAACGCTTTGATAGAAAGTGAACTATTATAGAGCAAGTGATTGTTTATTATTTTGAGTTCTAGTAGCGAGCTGCTTTTCTACGAGTATTAAAGAGCATTCCCCGTTTGGGAGAAATAATAAATGATGCTTGAAAATGTAATTTGATTGTGTGTGCATTTATGTACTGTTATTGTGGAAATATTTTAATTAACATATCTACGTTTGAAATTAAGTCAAAGACTTTAGAGTTGTGATTAGATTATTATTAAAGATGATATATATCTATATATATAGTTATATAAGCGAAATACCACTGACAGACTCATCACGATATCTCTAAAACTATTCAACCGATTGACTTGAAATTTAGTATAGTTACTCATTTTGCGATGTAGACGCTCACTAAGAAAGGATTTTACGGAATTCTTATCCAAAATGTGATTTTCATCCGTTAATCTTTTCTTATCCATCAATTGTGTCATTTTTGGCGACTTTATCGCCAAAAATGACATGACCGACGCCAAACGGAATATATTTTTTTTATATGTATTCTGTGCATTGCTACCAATTAAGTTCACTTGGCGAGATTTGAGTGTGCGAAATGGAAATAATTTAATATTGTGGCGCTGATGGATGATTGGCAAGAGTAGGATTTTGAAAAATAATAAAATGGCTACTTCTTACGGAGTAGCTCACACCCAAGACAATCCGCTGAGTAGGATGCATTGTATGTTTATCATATCATATATAATGTAAATGATGAGCCCCGAAATTCCTACATTTAGAGATTTATCACCAAATATCTTCCATCGCCAAGTCGAAGCATTTCAATGACCTTGCATTGTGAATTTTAAATAGCTATATTATGGTAACCCCAGCTGATTTCCGTCCACTTTGCTCAGCAAACGATAATTTTTTATTGTTGTGGAACCTACACGTAAGTTTTAAATTTATGAGAAAAGTATTTTATTATTAATAATGATTGATAAATTACATTTGTAAATCTAAATGCAATCTTACCAAGTTATTGAAGTTGGCTTTTAACAAATGAATAATAACGGTATGTTACTCATGTCATTGATAAAAAAATAAATAGCTGTCAAAATATTTATTTTTATGTATGCATTAACTGTAACTTAATGTAAATATTATGCAAAAGTTTTGTATCTGTATTTTGGCAATTTTTAGTTTTTGGTTTCTCGGAAATAAAAATTTTTGATTTTTTAAAATGGGTGGATATTTTATCGTTTTCAGAATACAGAATTATTTTTAATGCTATGATTTTTTAAGAGTTTTACAATGTCTTATTTTTCTGTCTTATTCAATTGCAGTTCCAGATATGCTGCTAGCGTAATAGAGTTATCCCTTTGCAAAAAGGATAACGTAATACGGGTGACTTTTTGCTAAAAAAATTTACTATACTTTATTTTTTTGTTAGTATTTTTTGTTGAATTTTTAAATAATTTGATATTTAAAAATTAATTTCGGTTATATTTTTTAACTAGAGAAGTATTTCATTGTAGGTTATTACAAATTGATTTTTCATATTTACTTTTCAGTTATAATTTTTAATAATGGATGTTGAATATGTTTGGATAGATGGAATACCTACTCCTTTCAAAGTTTTTAAAATTCTTGGCAATAGAGCATGTTTATTTTCGTCTCTGTCCTTGCTGGTGTTTGGTGACATATCGATGGCGTATAAAATGAGAAATATTGTTTCTCACGTGTTTAACAACTGGGATCGGTTTAAATGCTGCATTCAAATGCTATCTGGCGCCTCTTATAATATTAACGATATATATTTTACCAAAATGTGTAAACCAATCACGTATGGATCTATTTGCGAAATTATGGCGGTGGCAGAGCTATTTCCCTATCAATTCGAAGTGTATCAAGGTGGCTGACTTATAGCTTCTGTTGGGGAAACAATTCAGGGGAAAAAAAGATTACGTGTTACGGGAAACTGTAATAGTGTTCATTTTGATGTTTATATTTAAATAGTTGGATTAACAAATAGAAGTTAAGTTAATCCTGGTTATGATAATGTGAAACAAAATGAAGAAAATGTGTCATCTTTAGCGTTTCAGCCTCAAGAAAATGTGTCTGTGTTAGTTTCAAAGATTCAATCAATATCTAACATTGATTTATCAAGTTCAAGTGAATCAATTATTAATGATGTAATATCTCTTCAACTAAATAAAGGTAAAAAAAGAAGAAAAAGATTCACAAATTCAATTAGATATAAACAATTAAGACAAGCTACCACAAAATATACTAAAAGCCATTCTGAAGTACATAAAGCAGCTGTAAGAAAATACTTTTCTAATAATCCCCATGTGAATCAGGCAGCTGTAATTAAATACAACGAAAAAAGATCAAAAGTTAAATTAGCGCCATGGACTTCCAAAAATTTGTCTGGTTTTAAATATGAAATACATATTGACTATTAAAGTGATAAAATTGTCAGTATCGGAAAACGTTTGCCCTGTTCGAGGTGCCGTGATTTAAAATGCATAGAAGAACCTCCAGGAATGTGCTGCAGTGGTGGTCAAGTCCAGCTTCCTGCTATTAGATTCTACCCTGAACCTTTAAATAGTCTTCTTAGCCATAAGGATCAGCTTTCAGAACATTTTCTTTCTACAATTCGTAAGTATAATGGATGTTTCCAGATGGAGTCATTCGGAGCAAAAGAATTGAAGGAGCGAAATTTTATGCCGACATTTAAAGTCCAGGGGTAGGTATATCACAGGATAGGTAGCCTATTGGCTGAGCCTCCTCAACAACATTCGTTTCTTCAGCTTTACTTTCTTTGTGATGATGAACGTGAAAAAAAAAACATTCATTGTAATATTTTCCCAGGTGTTAAGCCCGAATTAGCCAATTACAAAAGGCGCTACATGAACATAACAGGTATATTCACGATTTCAAAGCTGTTGTTGATTCAGTTCCTTAAGACCAAAAGGAGTTCAAGGTTATAATTAATGCCGATAAAAAACCATCTGGAGAACACAAAGGTCGTTTCAATGCTCCAATTTTCTTGATATTTTATGTATAGGTTCCAAAATATAATATTATCATCTGCCCAGCGAAGCGGGCGGGTATCAGCTAGTATATATATATATTCTACCCGGCATAGAAAATACAACATCTAGAAAACGTTGGTAGAATGTGATGAAAATTGGCACAAAGACAGATAATGCATACGTACATAAGTAATTCTATTTACAAGAAGATAATTTTAATGTTTCTATAAAGGTACAGAGGGAACAATAAGAAATTGGACCTTCTCTCTCGGAAATGCAAGCTACAACCTTACGATATGCAGTCTACTGGAGTGCGAATAATGTTCTGATGGACAGAAGCCCATATACTCTTAACCATCTTCCATACTCCGATTGAAGTTAGGGCAGTTCAAAAATACGACATCCATTTATCCGAGATATGTTCGATCGATGATGAGGAGACATCCTTGATCAAGGAAACAGTTGGACATGCTGCAAGGATTTTCTATTGATGAAGGCGTGTGAGGTCATGAGGTGTCCTGATGGAAAATACCATTTCGCTGGTGCTGAATGCAAGTTAGCATAACAGGCTGTAACGCATCCTCAGCGCATCATCATACCTTCATGTGCTTCTGATTTGTACCTGGAGTGACCTGCCATCGTGTCTGATGTTACCTTATCTATTATACCATGTTGACGAGCGGTACGGTGTTCAGTAATGGATTGGCTTTATATTACCGACATCCCAAGACTCTCCCCGGTGACTATCATGATAAAAATAAAATTGAAACTAGTCGCTGAACAGACATTGCGCCTTTCATACATCCAAGTAGTTAGGTTCCGACGCCATCGTAATATTTCACTTTAGGAGTTTGGTGTCAGACTTCGCAAACGGTGACGTGTGTGGAAGCCTCTTTCATCCAATTCTCGTAAAACTGTTCTTCCAGATATTGGAGCAACCTAAAGCTCCCTTCATTTCCGTAGAATTTCTATAGTAGGTGATTGTGGAACTGCCACGAATCCCTTCTGATGCGTCCATCTATATGTTTCGTTGCACTTTTTTTGTGCTCAGTTGACGCTTCAGCATACGTTTCAGCAACGATACGACGGTAAGACCAACCAGCTGTATATAAGCCTACAATTGGACTTCTCGTAAAATCATCCGATTGCCAGAACTGCCTTCGGTGTCGTCATCCAGTTATCTCTTATTCTACATGTGTCTTTTGAAATTTATAACTTCTAGAAATTCTGGGTTCTCTAGGCAACATAGAATGACGACTATTGGTTCATTCCCAACTTTCTTCATTTTTATCCTGCGCTATAACCAAGTGGACAACTTGCATTTCTATTCATCTAGTTTAGTTGTGTATTCTCCGAAATTTTACCACATTTATTCGACCAAATTTTCATGTTATTGCATTTTCTGTGTCACGAAGGGCTTTTGTATACTCTGCTGATTATTAAAAGTGTTACACCGTGAAGATAGCACACAACAAATGTCAAATTTATATATAAACACAAAATATAGGGATATGTAAATCATTAGTATTTCAGAGCATTTGAACAACTCAGGTAGGAGCTTCGACATCTACAACTTATACAAAAAAAGAAGACTGTGTTGAGCATATCTCATTTGGAAGTCATATTGGAAAGTTGTTTGAGGGAAGGACGCATTATATGCTTCGATTAAGAAGGAGGAACTCCTATCAGCAAATGTTGAAATTTGACAGTGGTAGAATTATGGTCTACCTGGACTAAATAGCCTAATTATTCCGCAAAGTATCTTCTCGTGTTGATCGCGATTCAGTAATTGCTATACAAATATGGAATAAGGGGGGGGGGGAGAAAGAGGGCCATGCAGAACACCATGTAGGATCTCAGAGTCCCCCTACTGCGTTACTTTGCAAACTTGGCTCGTTTGCAGCACAGTGCAATGACGCCTGCAGTGACGTCTTCCTTAGTGTAGTTTTTTAATGGCCAACTGAGTATTTAAAAACTTGTAAATAAAATTTACAAATTACTTCTTGTATTATATATTTACAATATAATAAAATATAAGCAATTAATATATGATCTTAATTATATAAGTAATATTTTTAGAGTACAAAACAATTCTGCGTATCAATAACATATTTCAGAAGTATAAACTATAAAAACCTTTCTCAACATTTCAGATTTTCGGATTTCTAAGTAATCTAAATTCGATTCGATGATGCTGTTAATATATACTTTATGTAATTTTGCCTATCTTCTCTTCACAAATAAAGCAATTATAACTCAAAAACAATTTTGGAACTCCTTGAGTTTTTACTTGTCTGCACCCCGTTTTTTTTACATAAATTTCAGATGAATCTAATTGTTATGTACTGTCTCCATGTGATGTTGTATTTTTGTTTCTGTTGTTGAAATTATAACAATTCAATAGCCCGTTTGCTCGTTCATTTTGAATAATTTTGTTTTTTGAAATACATAAGCGTATGATATTTGAGGTGCTAAACTTTTTTATTCATTTTTGTTAACACTCTTTTTGCATTTATAAATTTATATGCTATCGAATGGTTTGTTAATTACATTGTTTATATATGTTTTCTCTGTGTTCGTAATTGGATCTCGACATGACTCGAACATGTCTCTTAGAACTTTAGATTAAAAATTCTTACATTATTGAGATAGCGATTGCTTTAGGTATAGACAATACATCTTCGATTTGGGTACATCCTCCTCTGAAAAGGGATATAACAGGGCAACCATATGGCATATCAACTTCGACTCTCCGGGTAGCTTCATAAACTTTTCTGAAAATTTCAAATAGAAAAATACGATCTCTTTTCCAGACACCCGCACTCAACAAAGAAGAGAAAATTTGTATGCATATACAGGGTGATTATAATTCTAATATCTCTTTCAAAAGGCTGTAAAAAATGGAACCACTATTCAAAATGACCTGATATTTTATATGAGTATACTTGAAGTAATGGAAATTTGTTTTGCGAAAGAAAAAAAAAATTACTCTCTAGTGTATTGATAGATGGCGCTATGCTAGTCATGTGAAGCTAATTAAAAGACGGGACATGTTGAGGAGGCATTCTTTGTTCAAAACCTATCCACCATGACAAACTGGTGCAACAATGGATAAGAAAAAATAGGATTTTAATTGTCCCTTGGACGAAATCTACAGAAAAAAAAGTAATGATGTGATGTTGGGCTATTCGCAGTTTTCTCTTCACTAACCTTGGGGACTTTGATTGAGATTGATTGACTGAAATAACAATTTCTTCCCAACCCAAATGAAACGTGATTATGTTAATTAGATGCAGTGGAAATAAAGTGAAGTAATTCAGATATGGCGGTATATAAGTAAAGGGAAATTTAGAGGAAGAGTGTGGTTAACTCCGAGTATATTTCTGGCAAGAGGTCGATAATATAGAGAGTAGTTACTGTATATAGCTGTCGCAGAGGATTTGACTGATAAAAGCAACCTCAACTGGAAGGGTTTTGGTAAAAGCATATTATTTCAATAATATTTGAATAGGTGGGGTAATCTTAGAGTTCAAAGAGAGCTAAAACTCATTAAATATTATATTACTGTAATTGTTAAATAAATAGTTGAGTTTGAACTGACTTGCGTGTCTTCGTATCAGTTATTGACTTTAGAGTTAGTTATATTTACTTATACTATGACACAAGAGTCGGGTAGAAGTAATAGAACGCCACAATGAAACCATCAACAAAAGAAAGTTGTGAACAAACTGCTACATCTTACTTAAGAAATGTTCAATATGCTGTCTTCTGTTACCTGCCACAAGTTGAAAGTGCAAAACAGCATGTTCCACTACAGATCGTAATATATCAATTGTGATGTTGTAAATTTGCCGCGTATTGCATGTTTTCAATTCAGCCAAGTTTGCAATCGGAGCCCCATTCACAACTTGTTTTATGTAAACCTGGAGACAGAAGTCCCAAGGGTTCAGATCAGGTGATCATGGTGGCCAGGCTGTTGGAAAATGGTGACTGATAATTCGGTCATTTTCAAAATATATGTTGAGCAGCTGCTTCACTGGATTTGATTTCCACAGAAGAGTGCCATCCAGCATAAAAATTGTACCTTCCACACATCCATGCAGTTGGTGTTAGAATGAGTTGGTTGCGCAAAAGAGATTCATAACGTGTCCCGTTGACTGTACATGTGACAGGACCCGAAGGACCAATCTACTTGGAAAAGAAAGGGCCTACTATAAATGCTGCCGTAAACCCGAACCACACTGAGACCTTTCGAGAATGAAGAGGCAATGGCGGCATTTGGAACGGATTCCCTTTCCCCCATATTCTACCATTTTGAGTATTCATAGAACCTTGGAGATGGAAATGGGCTTTGTCTGTCCACAAAAAATTCCATGGCCATACGTTGTCTACTTCCGTTTCAGCAAGAAATTGCAGGGTGAAAGCTTCTCATTTTGGCAGGTCAGCAGAAACCTACTCCTGAACATATGTAATTATGAATAGATAGCATTGCAGGCTGTTTCTTAAAATATAATGAACAGTGCTAACAGGCCTATCTAAAGTTCATGCAAATCCCTGTGTACTGCACGTACCCAATGCACGCTAGACGCTTTCTCCAATGTAGCCACGTTCTCCAATCAATTCCTTCTCTCTGCCACATTTCACGTCAAATGAACCCGTCTCTTCGAATATATCAATCATTTCCTTCATACCGAATACAGTCATTGGACCAGAGCCACTTTTTAAAACCTTTCATGATTTATTCAATATAATTGCCGCGCATTTACCGTTTTTGTAAAAAAATGCTTTACAAGTAGGGACCGATCCTTCACTGATAGAATCCTGACTACCTTCTCGGTCGCAGAATAACAGGAAGTACATGTTCTCCGGCCTTTTGTCACTCGTCTAATGTGAGGTGCGCATGTCATGTGTTTTAATTAATATCTTAAAATTCGCGTATCTCTTACTGAAATCGTTTTCCAGCCTCTCATGACCAGTGCAGCTCCATCTATTGGTCTAATTTTTAACTATTTTTTTTCTTTCGCAAAACAGATTCGCTTTGTTTCATGAGCACTCAGGTCATTCTGAACAGTGGTTCTTTTTCTTACAGCTTTTTGAAAGAGCAACTTTAATTAAAATCACCCTTTAGATTTATTATTTTTAGGGTCATGAATGTCAAGGGGCACTGCATGTCTTGAAAAAGGGACACAAATTAACGCATTATTTTAACGTAACTTACCTTTATGCCCTTCTGTTACGAACCTAAAAAAATTAACATATTCCAGTAACAGGGTGTCAAATGTTTCGACTCATGGAATTCATTAAATTCGGAAAACTTTCCCCTCTGGAGAATTCTAGAGGGAGATCTTAGTATTATGAATTCACCCCCCCCTTTTTTTTTGTAAAATGTCAAACGAAATATAAAATAAAGATAAAAACACAATTTTTATGCATTTTTGAATTATGATTCTTCAGTTATAGAGCAATATCCAATAATTTGATTTTAAGACAATTATGAATCATATGATGGTATCGCTCTAAAATATCTTGAACAAATCAAGAAAAGGTATTATGGTATTGTAACAAATATTCTTTTTTTATTTTTATTACTTTTATTGAAACTATTTTGCTCGAGCGCAGTAATTTAGAAATAGTTGTAGAATATATATTTTAACTACACATATAAAATACATTTAAATACTTTGAACTTTTTTTTAAATAGAAGTATTTTAAAAAAGTTTAAAACATTTAAATTTTTCCGTGTCCATTTCACTTATATAAAAATGAAAAATCCTCTATTTAATAGCTCCAAAAACAGTATTAAGTTAACTTACAGCTCTTCCATAAGCTCAACAGGACGTTTATGCTTTTTATTTAGAGAAATAGTTTCCGTAAAATTACAAACGTAAATTTTTGGGTAAAATTTCAGCAGTCTATGCTCTAAGAAAGTATTAAATATTTTTTAACAATTTCTACATTCCTTTGTTTGTGTAATCATTGTGTTCGCTGATAGTGGGAAGTTTAGTGCACAATTTCATTCACATAAATTTCTTTCCCGGTGTTACGACCTACAGGTATCATGTTCTGATGCTTGGTGATCAAATAATGTTTCTCGACATCCTCCAATGAATGTCTTGGATAAGATACTTTGAGGCTTTCGTGACCCACTTTTGATCCGTAAACCACTGTTAGGGGCCATCAATAGAGGGTAAAGTTTTCCTAAAAGAGATTCATCACCATCCAATTATTCGACTTAAATTTGTGTATGTGTGGGAAATTTCTTTCTTTTTTTTTCTTTCTTTTACGCCTTTAGCAATTTTGAATTTCTTAACCTCACATAAAGCGAAACCCAATTAAGCATTTTATATAACTCGGCTTGTGAAAACTTTATTGCTGAAATTGTAATATGAAAGTAAATAATTCATATCCTTAGTTTACAGCTTTTTCAAATATTTGAAAACTAATGGAAGTATTGTATTGTGACGTTTGACTGTTTTTATTCCATGATGCCTCTTACCCCGATAATTAATTAAAAATATTTTAAGAAATTGATTACGTGATTTTAGTTATTTTGAAAGTATTAGTATTATTTTTAGGGTGAGCTTAAAAATTTTTTATGTCACTTTTCATTACTGTGAGAGGGAAAGAATTTCATTAACATAAATTTGAAAGATTTTTAAATAATACTTTACCTTCTCAGTAGAATTGAAATTTTAACTGTTCAAGAGTAATTAGCGTGCAAAATCAGAAATTACTCTTGGACAATCTATATATATTTACAAAGTATGAAATAATGCTTAGTTATGAAGAAGTTTCAAATGGAAGGAGTCAAAAAACCAAAATTTAGTTTATCTGCCTTTTAGCATTTTGTGTCATATTAATCTTAATATTAGTCCCTTTCAAAATTATTTAGAAACCAGCCTTTTTATTTATTAAATGCAAATGTATGTGTGTCCTTTACTGTATTATTACAATAGTTCAAATTTAAAACCGTGTCTTCAGTATTAAGTATGTGAATTCTATCCATGCTAAGAGTATTAATAATAGATCCGTACCTAGTTATATAATCAAATTCAGAGATTTCGAGATAGATCAAAGTATATTAGTAAATTCTGAACTACATTTCAGATTTTTTGTGTGATTTATAAAATGCTTGTCAACGAAAATTTTAAACTACTATTGGATTGTTTAGTTTAGTTGCATGAAATTTAAAATTGTAAATGATATATTTATTATCCATATCTCTTTGTTTTCAATAGAACCATTTAGATTGTGAATGTGGGGTTGATTTTCATACTTCACTTACTTTAGATGCGTCCGAAATGTAAAATATACAGCACACTGATTACAATTTAAGAGGTCTCATTTTCGTTTTTGATTTTCTCACAACCTAGTGAAAAATAACACGCATTCGAACATCTATACAAATATCATGTATAAAATTGCAGTTTTCTTTATATGGGGACTTGAATTTCTTTAAAAGCTAAATGTACATATTTGTGGTTCTTTTTAACAAAATGCTCCTAGACGTTTTTCCTAAACCATTTTCGCGCTCAAAGGGCTTATATAATGTCTCTCTCTCTCTCTCTCTCTCTCTCTCTCTCTCTCTCTCTATATATATATATATATATATATATATATATATATATATATATATATTAACTTATGGCTCTTGCACCATAAACCTATATACATTCACTCGCCACATCCTATCAACTATGTCTGCGTGTTACCGTTGTCGGCAGAAGAAGTCCATGTGAGAGTCATATTTATTCTAGAAAACTTAATTGAAGAGAAGTGTATCCTCTTCTTCGTGAATATATAGCTCTTGCAAAGATGTAAATTGGAGACAGATTTTCCTTTTCTGTTTTGTCCTGCTTTGCATTTTATTGTCTTCAATTATAAATGTTTTATATTAATCTTTAATTCTAACCTTTTTATTGTTCCAGTTAAAGTTCTTAATACTAATTTCCGCTCTTAGATAATAAAGATCGTTCTCCAGTTGAGATTTAATTCCGTAGTCTCTTTGGCTTTCATTCTACGCGACATTTTTTGGTGGAGGTGTGGGGTAACCGACGTGACTACGTACAGCCATGTAGAAGTCCACGTCTTCAAGGTCTTCCACCTGAATATTTTGCCAATTAACAAATTCAAGATGAAGCATTAAGAGGATGACTATCCCAATGATGTCTAATAACATAGAATCAAAGCTTACAGATTGACCTAAGAGCTCCCCAGTGCCATTACTGACCTAACGGCTACCTATAAATCCATGCATCTTTACGGGTGACGACCAACAAGGTAAATGGCTCAGGGACTATGAAGGGATCGAATCCTATAATCTCGGGGATGAATACATGTGTCCAGTGAAAATCGTTTTCGATCTCACTGGAACAGCTAGACTATGGTTTGACTATAATGAGGACACTTTCACGAATTAAATGAAGTTCAGAAACTATCTAAACAATACGTTTTTCCTTACAGACAATTTAATACGCCTAGCCGAAAGCTGCTTACAGACAAGGGTACAAAGAACTGACGAGAAGTCCAAGATATACTTGCCTTATGTTGAAAAGTAAATCCGGCTATGCAAGAAGGCAAGATAGTGGCGAATCTGATGAAAGGGATCGCAGATAATTTGTACAGACCTTACTGGTTCAGAACGATGAAACAGTTGATGAATTTGTTAAAAGTTGCGGGGGAATGAAAACTTAAGCAGACTTAAATTTCAGAGGCTACCCAATATTTGTGTTTTTTGTCACCCGATATAGACACGGCTGATCCATAATCCTTGGTAAGCTGCATTATTAAAGAAGAGTTTCAGAAGATCCTTCCGGAAATGCCGTATACCGAAGAAGAATCCGTATTCCCTTGGGACAATGCATCAAAGTCCGGGAACAAGTCTTGAATTCTCTCGTTCCGATCACTATTCTTGGAAGATGCAATGCCACTCTACATTACTAGGCTCCAGTTAAATAACAGCTTAGATGTCCAGCCAGAAAACCCGCAAATCTTCGGCGTAAAAAGTATTTGTGGAGAACTACAGAGAACGTGCCTCTCTGTTACCACTATAGGCATCCGGGTCATGTAATGCATTACTGTAGAGAGAGACGAAGGGTACTCCAGAAGCAACAGTATCTAGAGCATCCAAAGTTCAACGGATTATGGACTTTGAATTCCAGAAAAGCTCTGACGATGACTGTATATAACTTATTGCTACCAATTACAGACACATCGCTCCATAACCTCGATGCTCCATCAGTCTACAGCAGTCAATGTCACCAGCAAACCACCTCAGCCGTTCTCCACGCCACAAATGAAAAAAATTCCCTCTAGCCCATTGCCACCAGCTTGGTAAAGAATATGACCTATGTCAAAGTGAATGGATAGTGCATAAAAGTCTAAGAGAGTTCATAAAAAGACAGTGCATAAAAATACATAAAACATTTTCATTCTCCTCGGTATCAGTTGACTCTGGGGCCGATTAATCCGTCATGTCTGAAGAACTATGCCGAAAGTTAAATGTTTCAATGTTTACTGAAAATGTGACTATTTTAGAGACAATCTGTGGAAAGCCTGTAGCAGCTTCGGACGCGGTGTATTGAAAGTAGAACTGAATGGGAATTGAATGTCAATTGAATTTCTTGTGTTTACCATGCGCAGCCATTGAATGATACTTGGATGTAATTTTTTTCGTGCTACTAATGCAGTTATGAACTATGGAAAGGAAGAACTACGACTCGCCGAGATCCTTCTAGTAGACATAAAATGAAGTAAATCATATGGCTCCGTGTTTGCCGCTAGAGAGTATCTAATTGAGGCTTATTCAGTAATGCAAATATGTGCTATTAGCCCATAAACTGGAGAAACAGATCATGCTGTGATAACTGGTAATAAAGTTTTAATGTAAGAAAAATAGATATTCGTACCAGACACGTTTATTGATATTGAAAATGGCTGTTGTAAAGTGTGTGTAACAAATTTTTCGTGGCAAAATCAAATGATACCGAATTGAAAGAAAATAGCTAGCCTATCAACAATAATGGATGATTCCATTTGTTTGCTGAATGGTAAGGTCCAAGAAGATTATCAGGGACATTGACCTAGAAAATAAGTAACCCGATAAAAGTTAAGAAATATGCTAGATACTCAGCTTACTGCTGCCCAAAAAGGCGAGCTACAGAATTTGCTTGAAGAATTTAGCGATGTATTCGACTTTAATAAGAAATACCGGCTCCCAACAGTGAAACACAGGATCGATATGGTCAATAGTACTCCGACCACCAAGTAGAGAGCTTATCGTATATCAGCCATCGAAAGACCTGTGATTGAAGAAGTACACCGAATGTTAAAGGAATACGTCACACGACCGTCAGATAGTCCTTGGTCATCTCCCGTGGCGCTTGTGAAGCAGAAAAATGGTAAACGGACCTTTCCCTTGATTATAGAAAATTCAATAAGACTACTAAAAAAGACGTTTATCCACTGCCACGCATTAGTGATGCTTTAGACTGCCTAGCTAGTGCAAGGAATTTCTTCATAATGGATCTAAAACAGGCTATTGGCAGATCGAAATTGATGAAAGAGAACGGAAAAGACTGCTTTTGTGATTCCTGATGGTCTTTTTGAATTTAAGGTTATTCCATTTGGGTTATGTAATGCTCCAGCTACGTTTGAACGGATGATGTACACAGTTCTTCGAGGACTAAAGTGGAATATCTGTCTGTGCTATCTAGATTACATCATCGTACACGCGTCGAATTTTGAAGAACACCAAATGAGCTTGAAAAAAATTCTGAAACGTATCCAAGAGGCAGGACTATATTTAAATTCAAACAAATGCTCATTCGGAAGAAAGAAATTGACGATATTGGGCCCTTTAGTCGATGAACATGGAACATGCATGTTCCGAAAAATATTTCAGTTGTCGGTGCCTTCTTCCCTAGTTATTTACCGATATTTATGGGTTTTTGCTCGTGTTATCGGCGATTTATCAAGAATTTTGCCGATATTGCGAAACCTCTACATTGTTTATTGAAGAAGAATACAACATTTTCATAGAACAGTTCGGAATCTTTTTCAACCCTGAATAAATTCCTCACTGAATACCCTGTATTAGGATGTTATCTCCCAAACACCAAATTAAAAAATCTATTCAGACGTTAGTGGATATGGCATAGGTGCAGTATTATTGCAAATCCAGGATGGCAGTGAAAGACCAATAGCCTACGCATCCACAGAGCTTTATAACAACAGCTGAAAAAAAATTACTCAACAACCGTAAAAGAGTGCCTTGCTGTCATTTGGGTAATCAACAAATTGAGGCCTTAAGTATTAGGAAAACCTCTTGCAATTATAACAGATCAACAGTCTTTGTGTTGGCTCGCTAATGTAAACGATCCATCTGGAAAACTTGCTAGATGGACCAAGAGGTTTCAAGAGTACGACATAACCACCGTCTTTAGCAGCGGCTGCAAACATTCCGATGCCGAGGGTCTCTCAAGAAAATCTATCTCCAAAGCTGAAAGTGAAGTCAATGAAGAAATTCTTTTTTTTTTAACATCATTTATACTGATTACAGAAATGAGCAATTGAGAGATAACCAGTTAAAATTTATAATTAAAACACTTAAGAAAGATAACGAATTTAGAAACTACAGCATAAGAGACGGTGTATTGTGAAAAGAAACTATGATCCTATGGGACAGCAATGGCTTTTCGTCGTACCAAAACAACTTCGAACAAATATTCTAAAGATTTTTCATCATACGCCAACTGCCGGTCATCTCGAGCTTGCTAAGACGTATGGCCGAATAAATGGAAAATACTATTGGCCAGGATTTTATAACAGTATTCGTTGATGTGTGTCTATATGTTGACATTACCTGCATTCGTCAATATGCAGAGAATGTCATAGACGGATATCCCATCCTGAACTCCCCAATCTCGTTCTATAAAGCCACCTGATGCTCCATTTGCAAAAAATGGAATTAACCTACCTTGACGCTTTCCCGTTACACGAAACGGAAATAGCTGAATAATTGTGTGTACAGATTACTTAACAAGATTCACAGTTACAAAAGAGTTACCAAATACTGAGGCCATTGAAGTCGCTAAATTCATTGTTGAAGAAATCATACTGAAACACGGTGCTCCTAGAGAAATGATGAGTGACAAAGGACGTTTGTTCTTATCAAATATTGTGAAAGACATTAATGAGTTGTGCCAGACTTCGCAGCTTCTGACGACTGCCTATTGTCCACAGAAGGATGGTTTGACAGAAAGATTTAACCGAACATTAGCGGACATGCTGTCCATCTACGTAGATGCTAAAGAAAGAAATTGGGTCAATATTATACCCTACGTGACTTTCGCTTATTATTCAGCAAAACAAGATACGACGGGATTCAGTCTATTTTTTCCTTATTCGTGGAAGAGATATCCAGACTCCTCACGACGTAATTCTCCCGAATGTTACTGAAACACATGATAATTACGTACAACATCTAATCACCAAAGCTGAGGACGCTTGGCCACTGGCAAAAATCCACATTCTCGAAGCTCAGGCTGAAGATAAATGTCGTTATGATTATAGGCATCGATCAGTCATCCACCTACAAGATAGGAGATTTAGTTTGGGTGTTTACACCAGTGCGAAAGGTTAGATAGTCTGAGAAGCTGTTAAGACGTTATTTTGGACCGTATCGAATCACTCGACGTTTATTTGATGTCACAAATGAAGTAGAAAGTGTAGAAGAAAACGTTAGACGACGAAGGACAAAAGGTGCCGTCCATGCCCTGAGATTTAAAACTTATTTTGATAAAAATAATCCATTGGATGAGAAGAAAATTTCTAACTTTTCAAGGAGACCTGTTGTAAGAAATAAGACCAGATTACAGAATTTTTTAATATGAAGAGGAAAAAAAAAAAAAAAAAAAAAAAAAAAAACAGTTCTTATGAAAACAACAGGCTAGAAAAATTCTAGCATCTCTGTAGTGCTTTCCAGATTAGCAGATGGTACAAAATTAAAGCCTGCCTCTGTCTAAAAAGGGGGAAATGTAGCAATATTCGTATCCTATTAATGATGCGAAGGCTAAAATTGGTTCTTGTGCCATAAACCTATATAAATTCACTCGCCTCATCCTATAAACGATATTTGCAAGTTACCATCGTCGACAGATGAAGTCAATCTGGGAGTAATATTTATTCTAGAGAACTTATGCAGGGAAGCTTGAAATGAAGCCAAGTGCATCTTCTTCATGTGTTTATACACTTCTCGCAAAGCTGTAAATTGGAGACAGATTTTCATCTTCCTGTTCTCCAGGTTTGCATCCTATTCCTTCAATTACAGTCAATTTATATTAATTTTTAATTCAAATCTTTTTATTGTTCAAGTTATAATTCTTAAAATAGTAATTTCCGTTCTTAGATAATAAAGTTCGTTCTCTAGTTGAGATTTAATTCTGTTGTCTTTGACTTTCATTCTACGTGTTAGTATACATATACACTCCTCAAAAGTGAAATTACAACACCAAGAAATAATGCACGTAGCGTCATAAAAATTTCAAGAGCGATAGTGGTGGGGTGGATATGCAAATGATTAATAAAAAAGACAAATAAAACATTATAAACCAATTTATTAAGTATCTAATGTGCTCACCTCAGGCAGCTATAAAGCCTCAATCCGACGAGGCATTTTATCAATTTGTCTATTGATGGTTGCCTGAGGCAACCGTTTCCAAGCCGTATCCACTGCTGTACGCAGATTATCCACGGTTTACGCCAGTGGTCCTGGGGACATGTCTCTTCCAATGAAATCCCACAGGTGTTCGATGCGATTCAGATCTGGAGAATTTGCCTTTTAGGAAAGGATGTCATATCCAGTCAGAATGTTAAGAGTTCGCCGTGTGACAGGCAGCCTAGCATTGTTTTGCTGGAATACCGTGTTGGGTGCGCCCTGCAACAAGGGCAGAACAACAGGCTCCACGACTTGAGTGACGTAGCGGTCCGCTATTAAACGGTCGTCAATGAGTTCCAGAGGCGCCCTGTGATGAAACATTACGCAACCCCAAACCCTTATGCCCGTTGTAGGACCGGTTTGACGCTTGCCGAAATGGGTTGGTTCGTAGCGTTCTCCGGGTCGCCGCCGTCATTCCTCTACAAACAGAACCGAGATTCTTCCGTGAACAATACCCGATGCCATTTGATGGTCCAGGTGCGATGACGATAATACCACGTCAGGCGTCTAGTCCTGTGTTGAGCGGTCAACGGTTACTCTGTTGCTGATATCCGTGCACGAAACTGTATTTCATGCAATTTGTTACGTATGGTTTGGGTGGACACAGATCCACCTGCTCCTGGCGGCAACTGGCTTCGATTGTCACGTGCCGTGGAGAAAGGGTCTCGAACAGTCAACTGGCGAATACGCCGGTCTGTGAGCTCTAACGTTCACCTATGCGCACCACTTCCTCTTCGGCGTGCCCGTAGACCTTCCTGAATCAATCGCCACAACGTCAGATGGTACTCACGTTGTGATACAAATTGCTATTGTACGCAGCGACAAAGCCAGTTCATGGAGTTCGATAATAAGGTCACGTTCCCCGGTCGTCAACTGATAGTATTGAGCTCACCGACGTCTCAGATGCATTTTCTATGCTTCTTCGAAAGTCACTAATGCTACGTAAAACATCAGATGCTATTTATGAGAAGGAAAGTTGCTGGCCTTTATAGCTCGGATATGAGAACCACGTGATCTCATGCATGCGCAAATTTAATCATTTGCATATCCATCTCACCGCTATCACTACTGAAATTTGCATGGAGCTACCTGCATTATTTCTTGGTGTTGCAATTTCACTTTTGAGGAGTATACATATATATATATATATATATATATATATATATATATATATATATATATATAATTATCATATATTAAAAATACTATCCCAAATTAAAAAATATGCAAAATATAATAAAGAATAAAAATGTCACATGTTTACTGAAATACAATCATATACAGTGCATTGACGTAATTTGAAATGTACATGTGCGATAAGAACATGTGCGATGCTCTTATCTATTGAAGTTTATCATAGGAAGTATTTTCTAATGTTTTCGAACAATGGTATACTAAATTGACAATCGATCGCGGGAATAATATGTTTTCGAAGGAATGTTTGAGGGAATAAATAATTCAGGAAGCAGGACAGGTTATTTTCAAAGCAAATGAACACAAAAATGTTTTTCTGGATTTTCGAGAAAAGAAGAGACAAAATTTAGGGTAAGAACCAGTATTCTGATCCGAATGAATACGTGAAATTAGGAGGCAGATGTTTTCTCTTAAATCCGCCTTGAATTTGAAGTGAACATCGAAGGCTTTAGTAAACTGAGTGTATTTGCATTATTCAAAATATTGTTGATCTAGTGTTCCTTTTAGTAGTAAATATGTGTCCTTCAAAACAAAACATAGAGTTGGTTTCAAATGCAAAGTTATTCAATTTGCGAAAGAAAACTGAAATCGTACTGTATCAAGAAAGTTTCGAGTTGGTAAAGATTCCATACGTGAGTGGTAAGAAATAAAATTACTATAATTAATGTGTTGAATATAATTAATATGAAGCAAAAAAAAATTCCGTTCTCATAAAACAGCAGGCCTCGAAAATTCTAGAATCCCTGTAGCTTAGAAGATGGTACAAAATCAAAACCTTTGGGTATATTTAAAGGAAAGACGATGCCGAAACGTAATTTTCCAAATGGTGTTTTTATTTGAGTTTGCGAGAAAGGATGGGTAGACAAAAATGGTGTATCTAATTGTGCATCAGAAATGTTTGTCAAAAGTGTCCTGGTGCCTTAAAAAAAATCTAGGAAGTCTTTTAGTTTGGGACGTCATCCAACGGATAATACGAAGAAATCGATGAAATAGCGTGACACAGACGTAACAGTTATTCCAGGCGGATTAGATGTGTGCATAGATAAACCATTCAAATGAAATTTAAAGGAACAGTGGAAGATGAAGATGTTAGAAGGTGAAAATTAATTCCAAAAGGTGACCAAATGTGACAAGCTAGTCTTGAAATAGAGGGTGAATGGAAATAAAATGAATGTGTTATTGTTTATAAAATTATTTTCATAGAAATTAAAATAAATATTGGCAAGACTATTCCTAGCTGGATGATCCTGTAGTGTACCTTTCATTAATTTATATTTTTTTATAATGATAAAAAGCATAATTTCTCTCTAAAACAAGACTAATAAGAAATCTAAATTTTTCGAAAAAGATATAGAGATATTAATTTTCAATTCCGTAAAATTAAGGAAGATAACAGTATCTAAATCATCTAAATCTATGAAATGAAGTAAATCTTCAAAGTCATAACTATAAATATAATAAATTTCTTTCTCTCCTTATATTGTAAGTAATTTTATGACGACTTTTAATAATAGCAATCTTATTAAAACCATCAATGGTTTTTTGTAAAATATTTTGTAAGATTTTTCTAGCTTTAATAATGTAAGTATTGAAAGCATTAGTCATAATTTTAAATTTAACAGGAACTTTGGAGTTAGAAATAAATAAGGAAATATTCTATCGAATTCAGAGTATAACCTTTTTTTATTATTTAAAGCTTTAATTCTATATGCAATTTCTCTTTCACTATTAGTTACAGATATAAATGGATTATTATTATAGATCAGATGTTCGTTAGTCATATTAACATGTAGCTCTAACAAATAGTAGTATAGTTTCCTAGCCCCTTATAAACATAACAAGCAAGGAACTCCTCCTGGAATTTTTATAGAACCTTTTGGATATATATATTCTGATATCTGTATTCTTAAAAAGATATCTAAACTCCTAATCAATATAAAACTTACATTCTTTAAAATCTTCAATAGATAAATTGTATTTAATATCTAATTTAGTTAAAAAATTATCAACGTCTTCAATCATTATTTTTTTCTCTTTAATATAAATATTTATTGTTAGAAGCTATATTACTCTGAAACTTACAACTTTGTTCTTAATTTCTCAAAGATCTTTATCCTTAACAATAAATAGATAACCTGTAATCATATGTTAATAATACTCATTAATATTCTCTTTGTAAACTATACATATACGAATATCATTACTTTTTAAATTTGAGTTATGATTGTAATGTAAAGACTTCCACCACCTAATTAACGAATCCTAGGATAGATGGCAGTACAAAGCTGCCTCTTGATACTGCTGTGATGCGGCCGTAACCGGTTTTGACTGGTAGAAACGAGTTTCCGAAAATTGGCGCCAATCCTATCCGTTAGGACCGATAAGGAACGTTGAGAGTGGCAGATAGGCAGTAGAACTGTGAAGTTTTCCTCGAAGCTCTTGTGTTGAGCGTGTGTGTGTTATAGTAGTGAAATGTTTACCTTAACTATTCTAAATGTTTTATGTGTTCTGTAATATCCGTCTTCTTGTGCTGTTCTATGACGTCGTGTGGTAATAAATTAAATTTTAATTAAAATTAATTTAAAGCTTAATTATTTCGAGTTGAACCCGTCACAATAATTAAAAAGTATACGACTATTTTTTTTATTATATTTAAAATCCTTTTTTAATGTTGAGATATTTAAGAAGGATAATTTTTTTATATTAAGAATATTATTAAAATTTAAAATTATTCATAAGCTCGAAAGGCTGAGCTGTGGTAAGTCCCAAGAAATTTATCTGGCTTTGCTGGGTAGTAATGTCGTAAGTAGTGGGCGAACGATTGGTGATCACTAAATAAGGCCCTTTACGTTAAGGGATGAGTTTTTGACTTTTCTTAATTTGTGACTTGCTAACTGGATTTAGCGTCATCCATATTTTGTCACCTGGTTTGTAGAAAGCTTTTTGCCGTCAAAGATCATAACATATTTTTCGCTTGTCTTGTTTCTGTTCCACTTGGTTTTTATTCTTTACGGTTAAACGAAAAAATCGCTTGAGATATGGGGTTATCTCAAACGCTAAGTAATCGTTGTCGATTAGTGCTTTTAATTCGTATGTAACATCATCTGTTGTTTTTAACACTGCCAAACCACAAAAAAATAACAACTGCTGTCTAATTAGTGGTTTCACATTTTGCAATGTTCATTGAAAAACAAATCATTAGCAATTTCTCTTTTCAAGAAGAGAAACTTCGGTTTCAGTTTTTAATGTAAAAAAGTTTGGGGGTGATACATAGGAATAAAGTCTTGCTTAATTTCAAGAAAATTGCAGGATTATTGCATAACGACATTAACAAATTGTAAACCGTTATCACTAATCAGTCTATGAGGAAGTCTGTATCTCAGAAAGACTTCGACTAAAGCTTTGGCATAGTTTACAGCTGTTGCTTTTCTTAAGGAAAACAGTTCTCCCCATTTGATATTAGTATTCTCTACGATAAAAATTCACTTTTTATAAGATGAGGTTTCTGGAAGATATCCAAAAAGATCAATACCAAGGGTTTCAAACATTTGGGCAGGCAAGGAAGACCGGTTGGCTTCTGATTTGTCAGTTTGTAAAGGTTGCATTCAGGGCAGATTTTAACATATTCAGAGATGTAGTAGTATTTTCGAATCCCTAGAAAAAATATCTAGAGGCAACTCTGTTGTAAGTTCCTTCACCCCCATAGTGTCCAGCGGTTGGAACATCATGGTATAGTTGTAACACTCTCTCTCTTCTCTTTCCTGGATAGGAAGTACAAGTTGTGTGTTTTCTGTTTCTATTTCCGGTAAGCAGCGATACAGAATTCTTTGATTTATCAGGTAACCTCTTCAAGTCCAAATTACTAAATGTTCATCTTTTGAAATGCTTTCAAAACAGTCACAGACAATTAATATTTTCAGTTCATCACATCTTTCAATTGTTCTTCTCGAATTTCTTCAGATTTTCTCATTGGAATATCAGCAGACATGGCAAATAAGTCATAGATCACATCTTCATTTAGATTTGTAGGTCATGGTAACATGTCTACAATCCCATTGGCTGTACCAGGTGTCAATTTTCGGATGGTACGATTGGATCTGAAGAGTCCATCTTTTCCAAATGACCTAATGTTGATCCGAAGTTAAAAAACCATTTTAACGGTTGATGGCCAGGTTCTATTATTATTTCTTGGTTTTCGATATAAATTTGAAATTTCTCTAGAGTCCAAGCTATTGCCAGTGCCTCACGTTCCGTAGTGGAGTAGCTTTGTTCCACTGGATGGAGAAAACGACTGGTATGCTCAATAACGTGCTCTCCTGGGCCTTCCCTTTAGGTAAGGAAGGCTTCCAAAGCATAACTGCTAGCATCTGTACGGATGCGAAATGACTTCTATCTGAGACTGGTTGTTTTAACACTGGGGGAGGGATGAATTAATTGTTTCTTCATGTCTTTAAAAGAATCTTGTTGTTCGGGACCCCAAATCCATTGCACACTCTTTTTTAGTAAGGTTACTAAGTGGCCTTATAATGTTTTCAAAGTTTGGAGCATACTTGTACCTTCTAAACCACGAGCAAGTCTGCAAGAAGGGCTGAACTTTTTTCATACTGGTGGATGCATAGTTTTCTGGATAGAGGATACTTTTTCCTGTCAATTTCAATTCCCTTTGCGGTTATCCAGTGACATAAATATTTAAATCTGTCTCTAACAAATGACATTTCTCTCTGTTAGCATGAATTCTAAGTAAAGAAAGTATCTCAAAAACAGTTTGTAAGTACTCTACATGTTGATCAAAAATCTATGATAAGCTAATGATGTTGTCTAAGTATGACAGAGCAAAAACATCCTTTACGCCTGTCCTAAATTTGTTAATCAGGCATTGAAAATTTGAGGGGTCATTTCGTAACCCGAAAGGCGTATATAAGTAATTAAATGCCCAAATGGACAAATAAAAGCTATTTTATTTTGACCAGCTTCATATACTTTGATCTGATGATACCCTGATTTAAGGTCAATGTTTGACATATAGGCCGTTGACTTATACGTGGTAGGTGACTGCAATAGTAGTGGCGTTTAGTTTGTGATAATCGACACAAAGTCTTATGCTACCGTTTGGTTTAGGTACCAACACAACAGTACTAGTATATGGAGATTCGCACTCTTCAATTACACCATTAGTTAAGAAAGAATCTGATTCTTTCTTAAGCAAGTCTCTTTTTGCGGGATTCATTCTATGATGGGGGGGGGGGAGTTCTGAAACTGGTGGACTGTTTCCAGTATTAATGCAATGTTTATTAAATGGTGGTGGTTCTCCCCTGGTGCAAAGCACCTCTTGAATTTTTGTGGGTAAATGATTTAGTTGTTTTGCATTGTATGTTGACGTTGTTCTTTCGTTAGATGTTTACCTTCTTCATTTCAAATATTCAATGAAGTTGACATTTTAATAATTTTAACTGAATTGGAAATGTCGTCAATTTTTTTTTTAGAAATGGATATGGAGTTTTCAGTCGTTGATGACACTTTGTAGGGGATTTGAGGGTTTTCAGAGAAATGCTAGGTACCATTGAGGACATTTAGAACAATCCCAACAGATTTAAGAAAGTATGTTCTTAAAAGAGTTCTTTTTCCTTTGGCTTCAGGCAAAACGATTATTTTTGAGGCAGCCCCTTTACTTTCAACTGTAAGATTCACAACCATATTCAAAGCAGCTATCTTGCTCTGTGTTCCATCAGCGAGTGTCAAGTAAATAAACCTGGGTTTAAATTTTACATTTTTTACTTTGTAACATATAGTTTAACTTTTCTCGAGCAGTGGAGTAAGATGCACCGGTATCAGCACACACTCCAAAAATTTTGAGGATGATTAAACTTGATGGAGATGTAAATGATTCGAATAAAAACTACTTTACACTATTTACAAGGGCTTTTGCTCTTCCTTTAGATCTTGAGTAACTAGGATGTTTGCATTGTATGTATCCAGTAGTTCAATACCCATATCATTGGATAGGTCTGGAACTCCAGGATATATATAATTTTTCTGGCGGGAAATTAGTGTTCTCGGAAAATACATTTCTTCGCATTTTTTCGTTAACAGATTCTCTAGATGTCACAGTGGACTTAAATATTCTCACTGATATAGGGAACTCACTGCTAAAATTTGATTTCCTAGATGTCACTGAATTTTTCTGTAATCCACTATAAGCATTTTCATAGGCATCTAATTTTTCTACTAGTTCCGATGGCTGGTTTCATTCTACCCATAAATTGATAAAATGTTCTTTAAGATCCGAAGTTTTTGTCATAAGTTGATTACTAAAAATTAGATTTTTTAACTGTTCAAATTTTTTAATGTTGAGATCTGATCCTTAAGAATATGATGCTAGTTCAAAGTAGAAATCTCCAAGTTGTATCAGTTTTTCTTCAATTACCAAAAAAAAAAAAAAAAAAAAAAATGAAACGGTCAGAATGGCTCAAAAAGACGCTCCATTTCGACACGTTCAGCTTCAGGAACTTTTTCAGTTTTTTTTCTTCTTCTCGCAAATGTCTGTATTTTTCTTTTACAGCTATCGCTAACTTATCATTTTCAGCTGCTTGTTCAGCCAGTTTCCTCTCATCAATAATTGTTGGTCAATAAATACTTTACGAATTCTTCTTCATTCCTGGTTAAGCTCGTTACTAAGTTTTTAAGTTAAGACACTTTTAAGTCATTCGAGGCTGGCAGACCTAGTTCTATGGCTAACATTTGTAGATCTTTTTTTCTAGCTTGTCTCCCAAACGCCTTGTTATAATTACAAAATTTGCTCAGAAATTTTATGAAATTCTCAATTAACCTTAACAACTACATTTACATTGGCTCTAATATAGTGTTCAAAATTTCAATATTTTATCTTGAATAATAACACCTTATGATAAAGTCTTCAAATTATATGTTTACAAAATAGTATCAGAGATAAATACCACATTTTGTTTACTGTAATATCACCTTTAAAATTTTAATACTCTATGAAGAATTTAATGATAATTACACCTTATGATAAATTTTAAAATTATGACATTTAATAATGATCGTATGCTAAGCAAATAATTTCAATAACTAAAGGAATATTTTATGCAGACAATTATGAATCAAAGTAAAATAATTACAAATATTTATTACATTATATTCAAGATTTATCTTTTCAAGATAATCAAATATTTTTATAGGATTTAGTATGAAGAAGTTTTACTATTTACTCAGCAAACTTAGGTACATAAAATACTGCAATTTTACTAAATTGTAAAGTAAGATTAAGTACTTAGAAGAAGAAAAAAATATTTGTTTCACACTTCATCTAACTTCATTTATATTTGATTATTCATCAGGATTGACGACATTTTGTATTAGAATGGAATGTTCTAAGTAAAATGAAACACTTATCTAGATGTCACATAATCTTCAGGGGAAGATTCTTCTTTTATTTCACGGGTAGAAATAACTAAGCACATCTTGGAAAAGAAACCGATACTCTACTTTGGAGTTTTGATCAACGGTGTTATCAACTGGATAATCCATTCGGGCCGCACTTTTGGGTGGCCATTCATATGACCATGGATGACATGTTATGCATTCTGTTCGAGTTAATACAGGTATTCTATGTGAAAACTATCTAAATAATGGTTACCTATCAAGATTTAATTAAGTTTACTTAGACATTAAAATTTGGGGGCGAACAATTTTGGGTTAACATAATAATACAGATTTACATAATTCTTTGGGCAGAATACTATGTTTAATAGTTAGCTCCTCCACCTGGACTGCTGGTTATTAGAGTTCCAGTCGTCACCACTCTCCTGGCGGCCACTAAGTGGTATTATCTTTCATACTGTATTTAAGGAACAAATAGTAATGTCTTTAATTGAATGGATACACATACTCTCAAGGTTATCATCCTGTAATAAATTGTCTCTAACTAAATAAATTTCTCTTTTTTAATACAAAATTAAAAGCACTTAATATTTTTATTATTAATATCTTTTTCAAAAATATTACTAAGCTCAAGAATTTTTTTTCTTGATATCTTTCTTATTCGTAATCTTTCTCTTACTTTTTCTAACCGTTTTCGTTTCTTTAAAACCCATTATTATAGTCTACCTGGCATTTTCTTCCAGTATTCTTATTGTTTCGTCTAGCGCTCTTCTTCCCGCTTGTGATTGGAGAATCACTTCACGCATGCGCGTGTAACCTTTTTTACGTAATGATTTAGTTTTGTTTTCAGTTTCAGTCTGTATATGCGATTGAACGATGTAACATCAATTTAAAACCAGTAAATAGTTTCTTTTTACTGTTATGTGTAGTACTCCTAGTTATTTTAATATGAAAATAAATAAAAAAAAGTTATTCATTGTGGATTAATACATTTTGTGGAATCCTCCAACAATTACTATTTCACCCCATCAGCTTTCCCTGAATACAACTCTGCAGATCAGATTAGTAGCCTTTATTACTTATAATAAGATTATTCATGTAAAATAATTTGTAGGGTTCAGTTATTTTGAATTGATATGCAGGAAGGTTTAGTATGAGTTAAATTTATATCTGCGACATCTGGCATCCCTGCCGGGATATTTGAAGGTGTATTGGAAACTATTTTATTTGAGTATATATTATTAAAAAAGAAAGTAGTTTGAATTGTAATCATATAGGAAGATAAATTAGCTTTATTCAAGAAAAAACGCGGGCTTTCTAAGATCTACAGTAACTAATAACATAAAATTGAAACATGAATTTTCGAAAACAGAAAAATTTGAAATTAACGAATTATAGGAAATCTTAGAAACTCTAATAACTAAATTTGAGAGTCTTAATTGTGTAGAAAAAGAATTGGAACAATTGTTTAATGCGAATGAATTCAAGAAATCTAAGGAATATCATGATTAAGTTAGAATTTGGAATTTTATAACTAGTAGGCGTATTCGAGACTAGTGCCAAATGTGTTTGGTGTTAACACTTCTCATTTCGATCAAAACACTGAGAAAAATAGTCAAATTAGTGAACTAAATGTATATACCGAAGAATATGCTTTGTGGATAAAATTACTTAAATTAACTATCTCTAAATTTTATGGTGATATAAGCCAATGGTTGAATTTGTGGAATTGTTTTGAATCGGGGCAATACACAACAATGATAATTTAGATCCAGTAGATAAGTTTAATTATTTGAAAGTTTACTGCGTTAGACACAATCGAGGGATTTTCCATTTCTAATTCGACGAATGATGCTGTTATAGATTTATTAAAGAAACGATTCAGTAGAAAGGATTTATTGATTCAAATTCATATGAGTAATATATTAAATGTTTGAAGCTATCAAATGATACTGTTGCATTTAGGAAATTTTATGATAACATTTCTGGGCGGAATTAAGAAGTTTGGAATTGGAAATGGAAGGTGTTTCAATCGTATTATGCACAACTATTTTGAAGGCTTCGCCGCCAGACATTCTGATAGAATTTAATAAATTACGAAACGAAAACTGTTATACAGACATTAACGTATTATTAAATTTAAAATACGTTAATGTCTGTATAACAGTATTCGTTCGTTAAAAAATACGTTATTAAGTTAGAAATTTAATAACGTATTATTAAATTTCTAACGTATTATTAAATTATTAATGAGTCACGAGTTTTCCACTTGCGGGCGCCGGTCGTTTGTACCATCTGAAGTTTCATCACATGCAGCACTTGGCGATCTTAAACACTATAAATCAGCTAAAGAAAAAAAAAAAATTCCGCTGCCCAGTTAATATCTACAGATGTTAATAAAACAAATAGCATAAAGTTGATTTGCTTTTTTTGTGACTCATCTATGCATTCAAGTACTGAGAGTGATCTCGCAAATAAACTATCAATCAGCGAAAGGAAAGATATATTACTAAAAAAGGAGATTGTTTTAAATGTTTGGGAATTTAAAAATATAACTCTAGATTTTGTAAGGCTAACTTAATATGTTATAATTGTTCGGTAAAACATTCGCCTTTGATGTGTTTTGTTAAATATAAGCAAAAAGATGTTGAAACTATTAGTCCTAAAATTTAAGAATTTAGGTTAAAACAGATAATACTGTTCTTGCGAATCAATCCAATTTAAATGAAATTTATTTACAAACCCTTGTTGTTCGCATCTCCAATAACGTATTGAATCATTTTGTGCGTCTGATTATAGATAGTGGCTTGACTAAGAGTTATATTTCAAAATTTTTGGAGGAAAAATTGGGATTAAAAAGTATAGATAAAGAGACCGTATTACACGAACGTTTTGGAGGCATCGAAAAAACAGAATGTTATAATCGTTACTATATACACTTGAGAAGTTTAGGTAGTTAGAAATTAAAGTTATGGACCAAAGGAAAATTTGTATTACCTAAAATTATTAATGTTAATTGTTTAAATATATATATATATATATATATATATATATATATATATATATATATATATCCTCATATATATATATATATATATAAGAATGAAAGAATATGTCATGAGATACATTTATTGTTGAGGTGCGGATGTTGTAGGGAAAATACTTAAAGGTAAAATTGAACATCTTTCTTGTGGATTAATTGCAGTGCAGTCTATTTTGGGATGTACCGTGATGGGAAAGGTTTTAAATGAAGCTATATTAGATAGATCACCTTTAATTCCTTCTTTAGTCGAATACGAAGTCAAAATTACTGATTTATGGAGCTTTGATTTATTGGGTATAAATGATTTAGGTGAAAAACTATCTAAGAAAGAAGCTCAAAAGCTAATGCTCAAACAATTCGAAGAAACATTAAGTAGAGAGAATGATAGTAGATATAAAGTATGTATTCCTTAGATGGATATCCTAACATTCCAGATAACAAATATTTGGCACAGAAGCATCTAAAAATATTGTAAAGAATCTTATATCTATTGATAGTCCGAAATAACACGAACAAGTGCTTAACAATGCGAAAACAAGGGAGTCATAGAGAGAGTTCAACCTAGTAAGAATGAATTGTACACCGGAGGCGAGAGTTCATTACTTACCTCATTACGCAGTGATCAAACAAAATTGTAAAACAAAAGTTTGTCTTATATTTGGTGCCTCAGCACGTATTAAAGGTTCATCACCTTTTCTTTAAACGATTGTATCAATAAAGGACCGAATCTTATTGAATTAAATCCTGCAACTGTAAATCGTTTTAGAATAGGCAAAATTGGTGTGACTGCAGATATCCGTAGTGCATTCTTGTAGAATTTTCTATTTAACGGGACAGAGACTACTTAAGATTTAGCTGATGGAAATATGGTAATCTAGAGAATGCGGTTATCTAGAGACATTGTCGACTAATATTTGATGTTACATGTAGTACTTTTCTTTTTGCTGCAACCCTTACACATCATTGGGATCACCCCCCTGAAAATATGAGATCTATTACTGAAACTCTTAAAAATACTTATATGAGGATAATTACTTGACTAGTTTTAATTCTGTGAAAGAACTAGAATATTTTCGCCATAAATCTCAGATTCTCTTAGCATCTGCACAATTTGACCTATGGGGATGGAACAGGAATAAATATCATCAGAATTTGAATACTATATAAGACCAAATAGAATCGGGTAGGGAGAATGTGTCTGTTGTGGGGGTTTACTCTGGAATACTCGTGAAGGTACCTTATCTTATGATTGCAAAGTTCATTACAGCAAAAGGAAACAATCACCGAAAGAACATTCATATCCCAGGCACATAGCACATGTGATCCTGCCGGCTACACCTGTCCTGTTAATATTATTCCAAAAACAATTTTATAAGTGGTTCTGGTCAATTAAAGCTTCATGAGATGCAAAACTGCCTGATGATATTACAAAAAGGTCCATTAAATAGAATAACCCAATTCTTCATTTGGATAAAATAAAGATACCACGTAGACTAACTCATCTTTCTATTGAACTGGGAAAGCTGTCGTTATACACCTTTTGTGATAACATCTTTTGTAAGTTGCAAGATATCTTATGTTGCTTGCGTTTTCCTGAGGGTTGAAAAGGCTTCTACAGTCTAATTACAACTCGTCCAAGCCCGATTTAGAGTGGCACCTCTTAAGTCTATTAGTATCACTAGACTTGAAATGATTGCTTTCAGTATTGGCTCAAGGCTTGCGAACGATGTATCAAAAAATTACGACTCATGGGCATGGATACATATTATTTATCTGACTCCATGGATGTCTTGCATTGGATTAGAAAAGAGGATAGTGGCCTGTTTTTGTGGGTGACTAAGTAAAAGAAATGTGAACTCTGAGTGATCCCAACAAGTGGAACTATATTCCTGGTTTCCTTAATTCCGATGATCTTCCTTCTCGTGGAAGCAACGAGGAAACATTATGTGAATTCCGGTAGTGGGAGGGACCGTTTTGGCTAAGAAAACCGTCTGATGAATGGCCTAAAGCTGAAAAAGTGAATGTTGAGAGAAGAAAAACAATTATTAGTGCGTCTGACACAAAATAAAAGCGAATTTTTGATCGTTTCTCTTCTTATGAAAAATTAATGGGGACATTTGCTTGGATTTTCAGATTTATAGATAATTGTAAGGTCAGTCATGCAAGGAGATCCTCCGAGATGATAAATAAAGGAGAATTTGATAGAGCAGAAGAATCAGTTTTAAAGATAGTACAACAGGAAGCATTTACAGGGATGGAAGACAAACGCTTAAAAGCCCTTCTGCTTTGAAGAGATGAAAAAGATCTTCTAAGAGTCAAAAAACGTATTTTATTGAGAGAAGACTCTAACAATTTTAAATATCCAATACCTCATGACCTTTCCCATTTTACCTCATGATCATGCTGTAGTGAAAAAATTTATACTTTCTAGATACTTACGTTTAGGACATGCAGGAGTCCAAATTCTGATGTGTGATTTAAGAGAAAACTTTTGGACTCTTAAGGTATTCGTACACCTTTGAAATGCAATTTTTGTCACAATTTTCGATTTTCTAATTTTAATGTCAGTTTAAAATTTCAACTTTTGTCTTTCTAATAGTGTTTGAATTTTGCTTATATCTAAGTTACAGGAGTTTGAATTTTACTCGGTAGCTAATTTTTAATTGCATTTGAAAGTTGTTTTTGATTTTTCTCAAAATGAGTTTTCTCCACTTAGTCACATATGGCAACATAGATATCAGAAAAAATTATGAACCAAATTAATTTAAATTTTGCAAGTATCTTCCTTATAAAGATTTTAAGAACTCCTACTACTTTCATGGTTGTAAAATTGATACGCTTTTAGTAACAAAGGTGTAAATCATGTATTGTTATAACTTTTTCTTGATTTTTCATTGTTATTTGACTCGAAACACTGTAAAAATTGTAGTAATATGATTTTCATCATGAAAGTAGTACCAGCCCCAAAACATGTTATGATTAATAAGGTAAAATTTATAGAATAATGATATTTTTGTTTACCTTTGAGTTATGAGCATTATTCTGATAGTCAATTTATGTACTATTTTCACCATGTTTTCCACTCCAATTTTTTTTTTGAATTAAAAGCAGATTATTAAATATGTTTTTCATAGTTTTAGGTAATATTTTAGCATTAAAAATATCTTGGTAGCAAATATCAATGTATTTCAAAAAAATTTTCTCCGAAGGTCTACGGATACCTTAAATACAGAAAGTCTGTAAGAAGAATTGTTAAAAGATGTGTGATATGTCAAAGATTTGATGCACCTGAAGACATCACCAGAAGATCCTCTTTCTGAAGATTGAGTTAAAGAGGCAGCTATATTTGAAATAGTTGGTATCGACTATGTCGACCCTCTTATGTTAAAATGATTGCAAAAGGTTAAGTTCGTTATTTTTACGTATGCTGTTTATAGAGCTCTACACTTGGAATTGGCAACGTCTTTATCAAGTCATAATTTCTTACAGTTCTTAAGAAGATTTATCTTACGCAGGGGCAGAACAACTATAATTTTCTGTGACAATGACAGAGATTTTACAGGTGCTTAAAATTTGCTAAAATCTATAAACTGGGACACTATATATCAACTCAGTACCACTTAAAATCTATTTGGAGGCTGAATCTCCCAGCTGCACCATGGTGAGGAGGCTGGTGGGAAGAATTAATCAGAATGATCAAGGGAATTCTTAGAAAGATACTTGGCAGAAGTTCTATGAACTTTGAAGAAATGAATACAGTTATTTGTGAAGTAAAAAATATCTTGAATAACCATCCTTTGACATATCTTTCGGATGAAATAGAAGATTTAACACCATTTACTCCATCAATGTATTTAAGAGACTTAAAAGAGTCCGGAACACCTAATTTAGATTCCGTTTCTCTGAATAGGAGACATAAATATTGACCAAGAATTAAGCAAGATTTACGGAAAAGATTTCGTGTTGAATACTTCGGAAATTCTAGACAATCCTCCTAAGGTGTAAGACAAGAAAAAATTTAAGTTGGTGATGTAGTTTTCGTTTCCAACAACAACGTAAAGAAAACAGAATGGTCATTGGCTCGAGTGATGGAACTTTTCCCTCTAGGGATTGCCATGTACGGCTCACAAAAGTGAAGATCAAAAATAGAGAATGTCTCCGTTCAATAGATGGACTTATTCTACTAGAGTTGACCATAGCGCCAGATGTTCTCGACCAAAGAACTGGTGTTAGGCGAGGTGCAGATGATTCTTCCTCTGATGTCAATCAGGGCCCTGAGAAGTTACTCCAATCCAGATATAGACGATTATTAAAACGTAGAGTTTTGAACTCCGGAAACTCAAAAGTGGGTGGATGTTGTGTCTCGAGCTCTTTTCCCCACCTGTAATGGGGGACTCATTTTAAACTGATGCATGAAGTCTTCGTACGTAACAAATTAGTTTTGCTTTTTGTTTCAGTCTGTATATGCGATGGAACGAAGTAACATCGATTTAAAACCTGTAAACAGTTACTTTTTAGTAATCTGTGTTACTATATGAAAATAAATAAAAAAAAGTTATTCATTGTGAATTAATACGTTTTGTGGAATTCTCCGAACGACTATTTTATCCCAACAACTTTCCCTGAATACGACTCTGCAGATCATATAAGTAACCTTTATTACTTATAATAAAATTATTCATGTATAAGAATTTGTAGGGTTGAGTTATTTTGAATAGATATGCAGGAAGGTTTTGTATATGTTACATTTATTTCTGCAACACTTATAATAAAACTCCTTATAAATGTTTTATTGAATACTTAGCAATCTGTTTTTATTAAGGTACATAATATATAACCATTAGGATAAAGTGAATGATAATAATCAAAAAGCGGTTTATTCCCGACAAAGTGTTTCTAATATCAGAAACAATTTTGATTACACTCACCTCAACTTTATCAAATTCATACAACCAGAATTCACGGAAGTTAACTCTGGTATTTTTTCTACGCTGATAAAATATCTTTTCGAATAAAGCACGATTACACGAAGTCAACGATTTCGAAATTTCAAAAGATATTTCGTCTATGAATGAATACTATACTCTCAGCTTTTCCTTTTATCTTCGTGATATCGTTACACGGAGATCGTTTATGCAAAGTTCTTGCTTTGTTCTTGAAATATATATATATATATATATATATATATATATATATATATATATATATATATATATATATATATATATATATATTTGGTCTACAGGAAAGTTCTGTCGTTTGTGATGTGAAATAAAACAATAAATTTTTCCTAAATTTATTAATATTTATTGTTCTATGTATTTTACTTCGTTACTTATGAATTCTTGCCAGCGTGACGGTAATTTGTAAATACCATGTTTAAAAAATACCTTGTCATTAGAGGTGATAAACTCAAGAAGTGCTTGGTTGACATAACTTCAGTTCTGAATTTTTTTTCCTTTTAAAATTCTTTGCAAGTAAATAAACAAGTAATAATCAGAGGGTGATAACTGTGGTGGATGTGACAGAAATTCCCAGCGTGGCTCTGTGATATTTTGACGAATCATCAAAGCAGCATATGGTTTGGCATTATCATGATACAATATAATGTGCTTCATACTGAACATCGCTGGCCTCTTTCCTTTCAGTGTTTTGTTTAAATCATCTATTTGCTGAAAATATCTCTCCAAAATGAGCTTCTTAAAAGCTCGAAATGTATTGGTATTTGGACGTTCCATCATATGCACAACGTTCTCTTATTCAGACTCAATCTCTATTTAGAGGAGGAGGGGGGCAGAAGTCCATGCTACAAGTACGTTCTTTTCCTTATGATGCATACAAAAATAATCAATTTTTCATAACCAGTTATTCCCCCGTCCAAAATGGGTTTGCTTTTTCATTCACAGAAACCAGAGATGTGCATATGACGATTCGATAAGACAAATTTTTCTCATTAACTCACGAATCACCTATTTGGAAAGCTTACAGAAAAATCCTAGTAACGAAAGAAATTATATTGTATAATTGTATAATAAATATTATCCAATGTATGAAAAATGTATTTTTTTTCTTTCACTTCATAAACGGACAGAATTTTCCGGTAAAGATTAAATATGTATACACACAAAAAAATAAATAAAAAATAGCAGGGATTAGCCAAACTGTTATTTAAAAGTAATAGGTTATATGGTATCAATTCTAATCGGGTAATAGGTTATAATTTTCTATTACTTTCCTTTAAATAAGTTTTATTAACCTATTAATTTTCGAATATATTTTTATCAACGAACTTATTACACACACACATGTATATATATATATACGAGTATATACGTATGTGTATTTCAATCTCTTATTTATTTTGGATTATATTTTACTAACTTATTATTTTGGATTAAATTCTATAAGAGTATTATGTTCGAATTTCATTTCATAATTTTATTACTTTGAGCAGCAGTGTGCCTAAGGTCGGTGAACTAGGGGCATATTTGGGGAACTAAGGGCATGAAAGCTAACAGGGTGCCAACCTATCTAATTTTAATCAACATCACAAAACATATTTTACACATTAATAAAACAGGCTGAAAGACCCAAATTTTATGCAAACTCTTCCATATGTAAAGCTAAAAATTATTTTTAAAAATGAAACCCTTTAAATTTCTGCACCAAATATAACAAATATAACTAATATTATTATTAAGCAGCTTACAGAATATATATATATATATATATATATATATATATATATATATATATAACGAAGTCACTAAATCCCGAAAAAAAGTTCGTTGTATGGAAAATTCTTTATATAGAGGTTCACTTTTCAATATACTTCATAAACCACATAAAATAAATTTTAAATTCATAAACTCTATTTATTGAAAAAAAGTAATTATTCACACCTTTTTGTAATTTAATATCTATTTATTTTATATTTATCTTACCCATCACAAAAAGCAAAAGAAAAACTGCAAGGAAAATTAGAAAAAAGAATGACGATGAATACACTTTATTTTCAACATTAAGAAAATAATTTTATATTAAAATTAACGAATTTTAAGAATACTTTCTAATTTTAAGTACACAAGTAATTTTAAACACATACATTATTTTATAACAAGAAATTCTAAATTTACATCACCATATCTGTCCTCAAATTGAATTACTCAGAAAATCTGTTAATTTTGTTTGAAAAAATGCTTTGTTTCATAATACACTTCACATCTTTGCAATGCATCAAAAATCCCTTCAGGCTATTTTCTTCACACTGTAATCCATGTCGAATTGCTTCAAATGAATTTATCATTTCATCATACGAAGGTATATTGATTTCTGCATTATCATCGTTTTTATTTTCATCTTCGTCTTCACTGCAATCCATTGCTGTACTGTTTTTATTTGTCACACTGTTCAATATATCTGATTCAGTTAGTGATCCCGAGGTTTCAGCTTTAGAATCAAGAAAAAGAAAATCATCAAGCAGCACAGAATCCGTAATTTCTTGTTTTTCCTTTAGCTGTATCCATATTTTTTTCGTTTCTTCTAAAGGAATATCGTCTTCATCCTCCGTGCTGTCCGAACTCTCACTGCAGACACAGAATCCAGCTTTGGCAAAACTTTTATGAATGGTACCATCCGTAACTTCATAGTTCTCCGCTTTCGAAATTTCTGAAATATTTTCCCGTAAATTGATATTTGGCATGGATTGATTGTTTTCAAGATCAGTGAGAACTTTTCGCAATATCCTCTTGCGATAGTGTACTTAAAATTTTTTTTTTATCACCCCTTGATTTATTGGTTGCAGTTTTGATGTGGTGTTTGGTGGCAAGTAAAAAATTGTAACATTTTTAAATTTTGGGTTGATTTCCTTCGGATGGGCAAGAGAATTATCTAAAAGAAGAGCAATTTTGCGACGTTCTTTAACCATACGTTTGTCCAACTTTTGAATCCAATTTTCACAAATTTCTGCCGTCATCCAAGATATTTTTGTTAAAGCCATAATCGACTTCCAAAGATTTTGCGCCTTTGAAACATCTTGGAGTTTTGCTCCTTTCCATAACAAGTCATTTTAATTTCAGATGTCCAGTCATATTTGCTCCTAACATAACAGTTATTCTTGCTTTACTATGTTTTCCTCCAAAACATTTTTCGTTTTTAAATGTTAATGTTTTTTGAGGCAAACATTGAAAAAATAAAGCATTCTCATCTGCATTAAAGATGTTTTCTGGCTTATAGTCTTTTAAACTTTTACTCAATGTCTCTCTTATCCAATTTTTAATATCATTATCATCAACATCTTTACTTTCCCCAGATTTTACTTTTACTACAATTCCGTGTCTTTTCTTAAATTTTTTCAGCCATTCATTGCTACCTAAAAATTGGTCGTATCCCAATGCCTTCGCAAATTGAAGCGCTTTCTCTATTACGAAAGGTCCAGAGATCGGAATATTTTTATCTTGCATTGTGTGTATCCACTTCAAAACTGCTTCGTCGACATTTTGAACATAGGTCAAGTGACGAGGACGACATTTGAGCTGGCACCCACTTTCCTAACTTCCACACCACTTTAATGGGAGGACTGTAAGCCACGACAAATTTAACCCGCATCAGCCCCGGCGAAACGGCAAATTTTTCTTGGCATCAAGGCTCGAATCTCTGACTTGATGAAAACTAAAGGCGTGAGTCTGCTACCATGACCACTAGGTTATCGCTTCCACTTTCTAATTTGGAATTCTAACTCATTTCAGAAATTTTGATTATTTTTGTTTATACCTTAATTGATAACGCAATTAATGAAGTGTGATAGTTAGATCAGTAAAATTGGATTAAACATACATTTCCTATAACAAAATATAGGATAGTATTTATATTACATTGTCTTCACTTTTTTTCATTACTTATTTTTTCTTTTCTCTTGAAATATCTAATTTTGAATAGCTTTGTATTTAACTAAGTTGTAATTTTTAATTAATGGTTTATACATGTTTTAATTAAAATTATCAAGTATAATTTAGATTTCAGTAAACATTAGATTTTTTCATTAAAAGGTTTTGATTGTTTTTTTTTTTTTTTAAATTTAGACTGATTATTAATTTTGCATTGCGAGGGCCACCTATTACCCATCTCGTCTGTCATCTTAAATATTATTCTTATTATAAGTTCTAAGTTTCACTTTAAGTTTAATCACAGACTAAATAAATAAAATATTTAATTCTATCTGAATTATATGTTCATTTAACCTTCTAATAAGTGAGGTATGCTTTCTATACTATATATATCTCAATATTACCATATGCTTCCGATTATTAAATTTTCATACACACTTAAAAGTTATTAATTCTCGTTCGCATAGAAAATACTAACTCTCATAGACTTCAATATCCCAAAATGGTTCACACAGAAAAAATATATTCTTTAACATATCACAATCATTAAAACAATTCTAAGAATATTATCAAATCCTTCCAAAATAAATCCTTCTTTTTTATAATGCTCCTTGAGGAATAATTAATCAAAATAATTCTCAATACTATCATTCTTAAAATAAAATAAATCCATAGTTCCTTAAAAATATTCAAATATTATGTGAAAAATAACCAATAAGTAACCCTTAAAATCATAAATCAATATTGTTCTTAAATTAATCATTCAACAATCCTCAAAAATATTCAATTTCAGATAAAAAAACTGCTAAATTAATGCAGGTAAAATAATATAAACACATAAAAATAATATACACATAAAACAATATATACATAAAAATAACTCTCATAATGAAAACACAAAAATAATAAAAAGAGACCCTAGTTTGTAGCTCATAGTTTTTTTATCACAATCTCTGGTTAAATAACAAAAAATTAAGATTGGAATTTTCTCACAAACATTTGTCAGCTATTGTATTGTATTTTTGAAGATTTTTTGGAATCATTATTTCCCAGCTATGGTTTCCGGAATTAGTGAGGTTATTTTCACACGAGTTAACTTCATAATGACACTGGACTGTTGCCGTATGATGATTTCATCTAGTTGAAGTGAGAAACATCTAAACTGCCGACTCTATTCCTCTGACCTCTGACATGGGTGTCTTTTCCCCCCGTAAACTCTTTCCCTTTATTACTCAAACCGAGGATGTCATAAACTCTTGACACGTCCTTCATTGTATAGCCACAGAGTCCCTCCGACCATTCATTAATGAAGTGAAGGAGCACTTGATCTAGCACTTGATCACACTCCCTGGATCAATAGGTGTTTCTAGATCTCTTACCATTATTCTTTCCCCCTTTTTTTGTTTGCAATAAAATTGTTCCGTCTTTAGAAAGGGGGACAACCTGTAGGAGACACTGAGAATTGAATTACTCTCTTCTTTTCCCTAGGCTGTAAATCTATTTCTTCTTCTTAACTTTTGGGTAATAAGATGAGTTGACCCATGGTCTCTAAACTTGGCCTCATGATGACCTCTTCTCCGAATATAAGAATCTTGCGACAATTCTTTTTATTCGTCTTACTGTTTTTCCTTCAGTCGGGTGAAACCCTTTGCCTAGTTTCGGCAAAAACCTTAAGTTTTCCTGCACTTTTTTTAAGTAAACCTGCACTTTTTCTTTTCTTTTAGAAAATCCGCTAATCTTTTCAAAATTCCTCTTTTCTCTTGTTATCCTTTTCTTTCCTCAATATTCCTTCTCGTTGAGTATCTAACAGTTTTTTTTTCATTTTGTTCTTCAATTTGTTCTTGCATTATTTCTTTCTCTTCAGTTAATGCTCGTGTTTTATTCCTTAGTTTTCTAATTAATTTAACAGATTAGAATTTTCATTTATCTTGAAATTAAGTTGCCATTCTAGCACTAATAATAATTCTTGTTTTCTCCATTAATGGCACCTTATTCCCATATACTTAGCGTTAACCTCATCTTTTTCTTGAACTTTTGTTTATTCTTTATTTTCTTTTCTAATTTGGAATTAAGCTCTGCATGTAAATACTGAAATCATTTCTTGTGACATTTTTACTTTTGTCCCTGCTCTTCAATAATGATATCCGTTTCTTCAATTTTTCTTGGAATCTTCTTGTCTTTTTCTTTCACCTTGGCAAGTTCACGGAGTAGTTTCAGCTAATTTCGATTCAACACTTGGCGTCACTTCAGTATAATATAAATTTATAAATATGTAATCCTCCACATATCCAATATATAATTCTTCACCAACCCTGTCGTATGCAACATACGGTAGGTCAAAAAACGCACGTCCAACTAATAAATCAGCTCGTTAAGTCTAGAAAGATTAAAACTTTAATATTCTTTCCTAGAATTTCCTTGATCTGAAGATTTACAATTGTCACACCTAATCTTTGAATGACTGGCTTAGTTGATTACCAAAAGAATAGATATCCTTTTTACCAGGTAAAATATTCAGTCCTAAGTCTTGTGTTACTGATTATTTAAGTTAGCAGTGGCCCTATGGTTAAACAGAGCAGTTACTCTATGGTCCTTTATGAATGCAGGTTTCAAGTATCTGTTAGTTGCGGATGATTCACGGTCACAAACATTAAAAGTACTCGATTTTGGTCACACTTTTATTTTTTGTGCGATATATTTTGCAGGGTCCTGACATTCCACACAATGTGCATGGGAAATGGCAATTTCTTGCGTCTTGAGCAAAATTGTTATGAGAAAAACATTTTAGTTTTCTATTTTCGTTACTAGTTGCCAAATTAAAAGTTCTAGGGTTATCTGAACACCTTGTTAAGTCTTTCTTTACATTAAATTTATTGTTACATGACTTCGAATTCGTTCGTAAATAATTTTCAGGATCATTGCTATAATTTATAAACTTAAGGTTTTTATTTTCGTAGAGACCAGTTTTAATGCCAATTCGAACGCTTACGTATTAATTTAATTTTTCTTCTAAATCATTAGGCCAAAAATCAATAAAATGTTCTCGAGTAAAATTTTAGGCTAATTTTTTCAGCTGATCTGTGACAATTAATTCCCTTAGAGAATCGAAATCATTTACTTTTAACCATACTAAACATTCGCTTAAATAAATCCATATTTCAAAAACGAAATCTGTCTAAGTATGATTTGAATTTCTAACATGATTAATAAATTTTTTTGCCCAAATGCTTTAACACTAAGTTTGCTATATCTTTTTAACAGTAAATTCTTACCATATCCATATTCGTTCACTTTTACTTGTGATTTTTTAGTGATTAGTTGAGTGATTTCAAAGGGTAAAAATCCGCAAAGGCGACTGACATGATTTTCCTTAAGCCCATCTCGTTTGCTTTGTCTTTAAAAATAAAATTAAACATGAAGATATTTCACCATCTTTCAAATCAAATTTTTGAATAAGATTTCTCAATTTAAATAGAGTAATATTTACTTCTGAAACAATAATATCGCTTTCAGGTAGTTCAGGACTTCGTTTTTTTTTTTTAACGATTTCCATTCTTAGTTTCTCTAATTCAAATTGTCTCTCCTTATCCCTTTGATTGTCCCTTTCTTTCCTTTGCTCAATTTCAATCCTGTCTTTAATTATCTTCTCTGAAATTTCTTCGCGAAATCCTCGCTGTTTCTAAATGGACATTTTTTCCTAATTCATAAGCCAGATAAATAGTTTTCACTTCCGTTTAAGTGGATTTATGTATTTAATATTAACTTAACACACTTAGTTATTCAAAACAAATCACTTTTGAAAACATGCATAAAGGTTTCGTAAACTGTACTTCTGAATGTTCAAAAATACACTATACAAAAAAAAAAAAAAAAAAAAAAAAAGAAGGAGTTGTCCGATTCTAATGAAATTTCGTATGAAAAATATTTGAACCGAACATGCACATGATTAAAGTTTGGTGTCCAAAGAACGAATAGCAGGAGCTACAGCGCATCGGAACTGCACACTCAGCAGATGTATATACGAAACGGTTCTCGATCTGATGGTCAAATTTTCTGATGCATTGTGATTTACGACACCATTCAACGACTGAAAAAATGCCTCGCCGTAGGATTCAGGCTCATTACGAGCAACCATCAGAGTTTGAAAGAGGTCGTATCATTGGATTGAAAGAGAAAGGTTGGGTAAATCGGAGAATCACTCGTCATATGGGTCGAAGTGATGCGGCGATTAGAAGATGCTGGCAAGAATGGGTGGACGGTGGCATATTTCAGTACCATGATGGTAGCGGTCGATCGAGGGCCACAGCAGATCGGGATGACAGAGTGATTGTCAGATCAGCTTAGACAGTGCCTGATTCATCGTTATCAACCCTCAGACATGCGACCCACACTCGAGTGTCCACCATGACCATTCACAGACGGCTCATAGAGCGAAATCTACGCTCGTACCGACCGCTACGAGACACCTGCCACACACGCCTGCACACTGTCGATCCGAATTACAGTGGTGCTTGGCTCGATCAGGTTGGAATGATGCTGACTGGGGACGTATAGTGTTTAGCGACGAACTCCGCTTCCAACTGTGTCCTGACGGTTATCTAAGACGTGTCTGGAGACACCGAGGGCAGAGTGCCGATCCTGTTTTCTCTATTGTACGCCACAGAGGCCCTCAACCAGGAGTTAGGGTCTGGGGTGCCATTTCCCTTGATAGCAGGATCCCTTTGGTCGTCATTAGAGTCACACTTACAGCACAGCGGTACGTCAACGACATTCTGAGACCTGTTTTGCTACCGTTCCTTTTACAGTATCCTGGCCTTATTTTTCAGCAAGATAATGCTAGACCACATACTGCCCGTGTTGCAATGAACTGTTTTACAGCTTGTCAAACACTTCCTTAGCGAGCCAGATCTCTTTCCAATAGAGCATGTCTGAGATATAATGGGAAGATGACTGCATCTACTAGGGAATGTTGATGACCCAGCCGGACAATTGGTGCAAATTTAGCAAGAAATACCGCAGGAGACCATCAGAGAGCTTTATCAAATATGCCACGTCGTGCGGCAGACTATATGCTTAACCGGGTAAAGGTCATTTTAGCTGCCAGTGTTGGCTGCTTTTCCTACTAATTTCGCATCCCTATAAACCTCCCAAACTACTTATAAATTTTATCGTTTTGTCTTCATGCCATACTGTTTAAGTGAAATATATATATTTTTTATAAAATATTTTTTTGCATTTGCTTTCCTTTATGGTGTTACAATTTTAATGGCCTACAGTATATATATATATATATATATATATATATATATATTAATGCACCCTCTGGTATTTTAATGTAATTTCTTTTTGTGTATGTGATGGTGAAATGCCATTGTATACCTATACAAATATGTCACATTTAACGAAAATTAGGATTTTATTTGTTACGTCAATGCCATGAAGTTATTAAATTAAGAGTGTATACTTATGAGGTTCGGTTAGCCTCTTAAATTAATGTTACAATTTGTGTCTTAAAAGAAAATTAAAACTTACTTGCTTATTTGAAGTTATTGAACGATATGAAAAAAGTGAGCATCCAAAAAGAGTAAAACTTACTCTAGGCGATTCTAAGAATTTGTAATCACAAATTAATAAAATAGATAATCAATTATATGCATATTGTAGAATACTACGTAAAATGATTATAAATGAAGTTAATAATAAATAAAACGAATAATAAAGAATGTAATACACACACACACACACACACACAC
>BMAW01037509.1:266435-285834 GCA_019974015.1 Nephila pilipes
ATATATATATATATATATATATATATACATAGATTAATTTATAGCTATATTAGGACTACTATTTGACACAATCTTTTTAATCAAACAAAATTTGTAGCATATATTTATTCAAGATACTCACCATTTTCTTAATTACATACATAAAAATGAAAAACTAATCAAATTCAGTGCAACTGATAAAACAATTTACTACCATTTAATGGAACTTTTTTTTCAATTGAAGATAAATATTCATGTTCTAGAGAGAAAAAACAAAATAGAAAAAAAATATAGTAATTTCAAATAGAATTAATGAATCATCTTTCTTTCCAAAGATGTGGGTGTAGTAACCTAAGATCTTGATCGTGGCCTCCGGTTTCCGTCAAGTCGTGGCTCTAGTTTTGATGGGACTAAAAATCCGTCTTGTAGCCGAGGATGAAGCACGTTAAATCTGTCGAGGTTATAAGTCTTTCCATTGGCTTGCTGTAGAAGTTAGGAAAGGGATGTGGCTGCTCAGATGTCTTCCTCATCACTAGACCGAGGTTCAAAATTACGAAGTTCGTTACCAATAGCCTACGTGCCGCTTCTAGTGCGGCGTTAATAAAAGCAACCAATCCTTCTAAAGAGTGAAGAAAATTTCGTTTCCATTACATTATACACAACATTACACACCGTTTCAAAACTTCAATCATCCTAATTTAGAACACTTGACAAATTTATTATTAAAACTGAATTAATCATACATAAAGTGAAATAATTATTCTCAAACACTTCAATATTTATGAGCATAAGTAAAACTAATCACTTCAAATTTATTCGTTAAATCAAATGAATTTCTTTTCATACAACTAAACACTTTTTAATATGAGAAAAACTGTTAAAACAAGCTAAAGAATAAGAATGATAAGAGCAACACTAAAAGAACACTTTACTAAAATTATGAAATCCTCAAATAAATCAAAAGAAGTTAAAAACAAGGAATTCTTAATGATACTCAATAGGAAATTTTTGAGCGCTTTTTGTTTATTCTGTTATTTAATTTGAATCGAATTTCAGTATTAGAAAACTTTTAAATTGTTATAATTTTTATAGAATGAGCTTTAAAACACACTTGTGCTAGGGATTTGGCAAACTTACGATTTAAAATATAATATCTATTCACATCCTAAAATTTGCTTGAATCAATATTATAAGTTATAACATTCTACATTTTCTGTTTCATCAGGGTGGCTAAAAATAAAGGAACTTCTAAAATACAATTACAACAAAATAAATATATTATCTGTATTGTAATCCATTTTTTTCGTTTAGGTATTGAAGGGCTTTCATTTTTCAATATTCAAGCCCCTGGGATGAGGCATAAAAGAATCCTAAAAACAAAAATATGGAGCCGAACATGAACTGCATAAATTCAAGTTTTTCGCTATAAGTTGGGGATCTTTTTGACACCAAAATAAGGCTAGCCACCGTTTTAAGGATTTTAAGGACTAGATATAAAGACACCAATACATAAACACGAGACAATAATTAATAAATATTCACATTTTATCTCGGGATTTCATAACTTGCATTGCACTCCACGACTGCCTACTTCATCGTTTTGCCCAGGGAGAGCTGCAATGCTGAGGAGCATGCTGCCGCTTTGTCCGTTACAAATTTAAATACATCAAAGCCACAGAAAATAAAATTCAGCTTAAAAATTATCTATAAGACATTCATACACATATAAAAATACTAATTTAATGGATAAAGTTATAACTTTTACCCTCCAACAATTTGTTATGCACATCTCGTTCCAATATACCTTGATAATATTCTGATTCAATCCCAGTGTCGCGAGCGCTCAGTTATTTTTGTATAGTTTATTAAACGGTGATAGGCAACGCCAGTCGAATTCGGAGAAAAAAAAAAACAGAACTAGAGAACACGGCGATGCTGCGAATGCGTCGTATTCGAACTGCTATCTGAACAATAATTCACCCCACCTTCTGATTTGAACTATTTGCCTTTTTGTGTGTGCCGTCCAAGTCGTTAATAAACTGTTGAAAAATATTGAAGCTCTTCCAATCCTTCTAATGACAACCTTTTAGGGAGAACATTAGTGGTGCCTCACTTCGGGACTTTTGGATTAGAATTGAAAAGTTGTTTTATGAAGTTGCAAATTGAAGTTTGAAATTTGATTTGACAGATAACGGATGATTTATTCTTGAATTTGAACTCTACTTGAAAGAAGTGTGGGGTGAGTAATTTTGAACTGAATTTTTTGAATTAGAATGATTGAATATTGGGTGAAAATATTGAATTGAATATGGATGATTTTCTAAAGCTTAAAAATAAGCGTTCGACCTATAGAACACTATTGACTAAGTTTTTGCTAGAATGGAAACTGATCTTAATGATCAATATTCCGACTTAGGGACACTTGAAAGCGAATTAGAACTATTATTAATTAAATATTCTACTGTTAAATAATTAAATTCTGAAAAAGGAAAAAGTCTGAAACCGGAAGAAATTGAAAAAGAAATTGATAAATGTTCGGAATATGAAGATAAAGTTATTCTTTACAAAACTAAACTCAAGAAGCGTATAAAACAATTACAACCGAAAAGCGATCAAAATTATTCTGCAAATAGTAGTACTTTAAATTCTTCAGAAGAAAATAGTGCTCGTATTCCTACAGAAATAAAAACGGTAAAATTACCTAAACTTATGATTTCGAAATATTATGGTGATCCCGATAAATATTTAGATTTCATAAACCAGTACAAAAATGCTATTCATAATAATCCATCATTAAGTGATACTGACAAGTTCAACTATTTAAAATCGTTATTGAGTGGAATCGCCGCGAATGCTATAAGTGGTTTTAGTTTAATTGAAAAGAATTATACAGCTGCCATTACACTTTTGAAACAACGTTTCGGTAAACGGGATATGTTAATTCATGCGCATTTAAACAATTTATTGAATATATCTCCCATTAAGAAAATATCTGGTATCCATGGATTACGTAATCTGTATATATATAAGCGAAATACCACTGACTGACTCATCACGATATCTCTAAAACTATACAACCGATTGACTTGAAATTTGGTATAGTTACTCATTTTGCAATGTAGACGCTCACTAAGAAAGGATTTTACGGAAGTCTTATCCAAAATGTGATTTTCATACGTTAATCGTTTCTTATTCATAAATTATGTCATTTTTGGCGACTTTATCGCCAAAAATGACATGACCGACGCCAAACAGAATAATATTTTTTTTTATATCTATTCTGTGCATTGCTACCAATTAAGTTTACTTGGCGGAATTTGCGCGTGCGAAATGGAAATAATTTAATATTGAGGTGCTGATGGATGATTGGCAAGAGCGGGATTTTGAAAAATACTAAAATTTCGACTTCTTACGGAGTAGCTCACACCCAAGACAATCCGCTGAATAGGATGCATTGTAGGTTTATCATATATCATGTAAATGTTGAGCCCCGAAATTCCTACATTTAGAGATTTATCACCAAATATCTTCCACCGCCAAGTCGAAGTATTTCAATGACCTTGCATTGTGAATTTTAAATAGCTATACTATGGTAACCCCAGCTGATTTCTGTCCGTTTTGCTGAGCAAACGATAATTATTTATTGTTGTGGAAACTAGAGGTAAGTTTCAAATTTATGAGAAAAGTATTTTATTATTAATAATGATTGATAAATTGCATTTGTAAATCTAATCGCTATCTTACTAAGTTATTGAAGTTGTCTTTTAACAAATGAATAATAATGGTATGTTATTCATGTCATTGATAAAGAAAAATAAGTAGCTGTCAAAATATTTATTTTGATGTATGCATTAACTGTAACCTAATGTAAATATTATGCAAAAATTTGTTTCTGTATTTTGGCAATTTTTAGCTTTTGGTTTCTGGGAAATAAAATTTTTTGATTTTTTTAAAATGGCTGGATATTTTATCGTTTTCAGAATACAGAATTATTATTAATGCTATGATTTTTTAAGAGCTATTCAGTCTTATTTAATTGCAGTTCCAGATATGCTGCTATCGTAATAGAGTTATCCCTTTGCAAAAAGGATAACGTAATACGGGTGACTTTTTGCTAAAAAATTTTACTATACTTTATTTTTTGGTTAGTATTTTTTGTTGAATTTTTAAATAATTTGATATTTAAAAATTAATTTCGGTTATATTTTTTAACTAGAGAAGTATTTCATTGTAGGTTAATACAAATTGATTTTTCATATTTACTTTTCAGTTATAATTTTTAATAATGGATGTTGAATATATTTGGATAGATGGAATACCTACTCCTTTCAAAGTTCTTAAAATTCTTGGCGACGGAGTATGTTTATTTTCATCTCTATCTTTGCTGGTGTTTGGTGACATATCGATGGCGTATAAAATTAGAAATATTGTTTCTCACGTGTTTAACAACTGGGATCGGTTTAAATGCTACACGCAAATGCTATCAGGCGCCCCTTATAATACTAACGATTTATATTTTACCGAAATGTGTAAACCAAACACGTATGGATCTATTTGCGAAATTATGGCGGCGGCAGAGCCAATATCTAACATTGATTTTTCAAGTTCAAGTGAATCAATTATTAATGATGTAATATCTTTTCAACTAAATAAAGGTAAAAAAAGAAGAAAAAGATTCACAAATTCAATTAGATATAAACAAGTAAGACAAGCTGCTACAAAATATACTCAAAGTCATCCTGCAGAACATAGAGAAGCTGCTTCAAAATATACTAAAAGCCATCCTGAAGTACATAGAACAGCTGTAAGAAAATACTTTTCTAATAACCCCCATGTAAATCAGGCAGTTGTAATTAAATACAATGAAAAAAGATCAAAAGTTAAATTAGCGCCATGGACTTCCAAAAATTTGTCTGGTTTTAAATATAAAGTAGATATTGACTGATAAAATTGTCAGTATCGGAAAACGTTTGCCCTGTTCGAGGTGCCGTGCTTTAAAATGGACAGAAACACCTCCAGGAATGTGCAGCAGTGGTGGTCAAGTCCAGCTTCCTGCTATTAGATCCTACCCTGAACCTTTGCATGGTCTTCTTAGCCATAAGGATCAGCTTTCAGAACATTTTCTTTCCACAATTCGTAAGTATAATGGATGTTTTCAGATGACGTCATTCGGAGCAAAAGAATTGAAGGAAGGAAATTTTATGCCAACATTTAAAGTCCAGGGGTAGGTATACCACAGGATAGGTAGCCTATTGGCTGAGCCTCCTCAACAACCTTCTTTTCTTCAGCTTTACTTTCTCTGAGATGATGAACGTGAAAAACACATTGGTTGTGGTATTTTCCCAGTTGTTAAGCCAGAATTAGCCAATTACAAAAGGCGCTACATGAACATAACAGGTATATTCACGATTTCAAAGCTGCTGTTGATTCAGTTCCTAAAGACTAAAAGAAGTTCAAGGTTATAATTAATGCCGATAAAAAACCATCTGGAGAACACAAAGGGGGTTTCAATGATCCAATTTTCTTGATATTTTATGTATAGGCTCCAAAATATAATATTATCGTCTGCCCAGCGAAGCGGGCGGGTATCAGCTAGTTTATATGATAAATGTGAAACCCAAATTCGCAGTTTAGAAGCTTTAGGGGTCACTGAGAATACAAATAGTTGTTTACTTTGTCCGATATTCTCAAAATTGCTTCCCTGTGAATTAACTTTAGAATTTACTCGCATTCAAGACAATGATGCAAAATTGGATGTTCAGACTCTGATAAACTTCTAGCGGAACGAAATTGAATCTCGCGAAAGATCATTTCAAATACATAAATCAGAATTAAACCAATAGAAAAAAACCGCTAAGAGATAGGAGAATATATGGAAGGAATAGGGTTTATGATAAGTACTCGTATAAGCGAAATATAAATACCAGCTGTTCAAGGGCACCAGTCGGGCCAGATGTACCTTCCGCTACAGAGTTGTTAATATCAACAGATTATTTATGCGTATTCTGTCAGAATAAAAATCATAGAAGCGAAAATTGCGATGCATTGGATGTTATTGAAAGAAAAGAATTTTGCAAACGTCATAGGTTATGTTTTCTTTGCTTGATACGGGGACATCGGTTAATTGATCTTAAAGAAAAGAATTCTTTTTCTTGTTTATTTTGCTTGAAAATGCATAATATAGCGCTTTGTTCTAAAAGTGAAAGTAAGAAAATGGAGACTTTGAAATCCTCATAAATTGATATCACAGCATCAAAACATGTCAGCGTTGAACAAAATAAAACTAATTGTACATTTTCTAATCATGTCAACAATGGGGAAAACAAAATATTATTGCAAACTGCTTCTGTTACATTAATAGGAAAATTATCGAATAAAGTAATTCGCTCTCTATATGATCCAGGTAGTCAACGATCATTTATTCAAAAGAATCTTTCAAGATAGTTGTCTTTGAATAAAGTAGGTGAGAAGGAACTTTTAATTCATACTTTTGGCTCAAAGGTTCCAACTCGAATAAAACGTGTTAAGAGTCCAGGTGAAAATAAGAGATATTCTTGATAAGGACGAGGTAATAATAGAAGCTTTAGAAATTAATGAAGTAACGAGTGCTCCCCTGGAATTTGCTCCTATTGATATAATTAACGAATTAAAAACCAAAGGAATTAATTTTTGTGAAAGTTGATTACGGTGTTTTTGGAAACGAAAACAGTTCTTTACTTATTGGTGCAGATCATTATTTTAACGTAATAAGCGGGAAAATTAAGCATTTGAATCCGAAATTAGTTGCAATCGAAAGTAAATTTGGATGGCTTTTAATGAGAAAAATAGAAGGAAAAAATTACTCCTATAGTAATGTAACTTCTGCTATGTCATCGATATCCTTTTTTGTAAGTGGAGCTAGTATTGAAAATCTCTGGAATTTAAACACATTAGGCATTCGGGACCCTGTTGAAGTGCAGCCAAGAAAAGATGGAAATTGCGGCTTTAAAATCATTTTAAGGAAACAGTTACTGTAGATAATGATGGTAGATATGAAGTTCATTTGCCATGGGTCGCTGATCGTATCATTTTAAATTCCAATGAAGACATCTGCAAAGAACGTTTGAAATCAACTACTAAGAAATTGCTTCAGAAAAATCAGTTTGATGATTATGAAGCTGTGTTTAATCAATGGATCGAAGATGGAGTCATTGAAGATGTGCCTATCAATGAAATTGAAGAGAAGAGTCATTATCTACCACACAGAGGTGTATTTAAAGAATTATCCACAACGAAAGTTCGCCCCGTGTTTGACGCTAGTTGTCGAGGCAAGGATTTACTATCCTTGAATGATTGCTTAGAAAAAGGCCCAAATCTTCTAGAAGAAATACTCTCGATCTTAATGAGATTCCGAAAAGAAAAAATAGGCGTTGTGTCTAACATAAAGAAAGAATTTCTTCAGTTATCGATATTCAAGCCCGATTGTGAATTCTTGAGATTCCTTTGGTGGGAAAACTCTGAGAAGAAAAGTATCAAAACTTTTAGACACAAGCGTCTAGTGTTTGGTTTAAATTGTAGTCCCTTCATATTAGGAGCTGTTCTGAATTATCATCTAGAAAAGAATTACGTGGATTTTCCAGAAACGGTTTCCAGATTAATGAAGTCTTTCTACGTAGACAATTTCGTCACTTCAGTTTCCAATGAAGATACCTAGTATAGATTTATTGAAGAGTCTAAGCACATATTGGCTACTACCTGCTTTGACTTAAGAGGGTCTTTAAGCAGCTACTGTCTGTAGCAGCTACTGCCTGCTTTGACCATACGTCATTGAAAATTCGTCGTGATCCATCTGACCCCATTCCTGTTTTAGGATTATTGTGGAATAGAGATAACATTTTCTGTGAAACAGCTGTATTGAAACACTCATCCTTCGATTTAACAATAAGAAACGTTTTGAGTAAAGTTCACAAAATTTTCAATCCCCTTGGTGTTTTAAGTACCACAACATTGATTCATCAAGTTGCTCATCCAAAGAAGTTGGAACTTGAAAAATGGATGGGACACAGTCCTGCCTGATAATGGTCAGAGACAATTTTCTTCCTGGTTACGTGATGTAGATTGTTTATTAAATGTAAAAATTGCTGGAAGCTTAAATATTGACAAAATTCATGGACTAAGTTTACATGTTTTTTGTGATGCGAGCAAAAATGCTTATAGTACTGTGATATTTCTTCAAAAAATGAAAAAGGATACTATTTCGGTGTCATTTGTTTGTGCGAAGAGTCGATTAGCACCCCCCCTTAAAACTACTATTACAAGATTAGAACTATTAGCTTGTTGTATAGGAGCACGTCTTTAAACTGTTGTGATTAAAGCATTAGGCTTAGAAAATATTCCAGTTTTCTATTGAAGTCACTCTTCAACAGCACTTTATTGGATTGAAAGAAATGAAAATCGGGGTGTGTTTGTAAAGAACCGAGTACAAGAAATTAAATCATTGACATCTAACGGAACCTGGAAGCATGTCCCAGGAAACTTAAATGCAGCAGATCTACCATCCTGAGGATGTTCTATAAGTGCATTGGTTAAAACAAGATGGTGGGAGGGGCCAAATTGGCTAAAAAAAATTGAAGAAAATTGGCCCGAAACCAAAACTGTTTTAAACGGCGAAGAGTTTCAGAGGGAAAGAAGAAAATTGTTGTTTTTCATTTCACATTTATCAAGGAGAAATGGTATTTGAAATATTTTTCCAGCTATTTTAGAATTGAGCGAATGACAGCATGGATTCCTCAATTTATACGAGGTTGTTGACAACCACAAAAAAAAAAAAAAAAAAAAAAAAAAAAGACCGGAATTTTGACTGTTCTAGAAATTGACTTAGCTGGAAAGAAGTTGTTGAAACTTGTTCAAGATGAATCATTTAATAAAGAAGATAATTTGAAAGGTTTTCTTTCTTATGTAGATAAAGATAAACTCTATAAACTAAAAACCAAAATCATTAGATGAGATGATACTGAAGACTTTATAGATGTCCCATTGTCTTACCTTCTAATGATGAAATTGTGGATCGATTAATATTCAACCATCCCTTGCTTCTTAACCATGCAGAAGTACAATTTGTATTGACACACCTATGGCAATAATTCTGGATAGTAAGAGGAGAAAAACTATACTAAGAGTATTATCCAAATGTATACTATGCAAGAAATACATAGACAGATCTGTAGAGACTTTACCATCTACTCTTCCTGAAGATAGAATTCGAGACGCATCTGTCTTTGAAGTGACGGGTATTGATGTTGCTTGCCTGCTTCATTTAAAGACGGTGAAGAAAGCTTGGATCCTGATTTTTACATGATCCGAGTATCGCGCAGTGCATTTAGAACTTAAAGAAAGTTTATCTACGAATGGTTTTCTCTTAAGTCTGCGAAGATTTATTGGTCGAAAAGGCCATCCCTCTGTGATTTACTACAACTTTACTATGACTTCTACTTTATTGGAGCAAATCGTGTTTTGAAAGCTGCCGATGGAAATTAGATGTCAGAATTTTCCTATGAAATAAAAATACAATGGAAGTTCACCCCACTAACTGCCAGTTGATGGGGGAGGATGGTGAGAAAGATTAATCTAAACCGTGAAAAAATTGCCTGCCTAGAAGAGTTCTTGGAAAATTCTGTTTAACATTTGAAGAAATGACAACTATTCTTTGCGATGTAGAGGTGGTCATAAATTCTTGGCCTCTGACCTATATGTCAGAGGATCCTTCTGATCTTGAACCTTTAATACCTTCATTATTTATCCAGGATATTAAGACTGTTGGATTTCCTGATTCCGAAAATTTAGACAAAATAAGCCTGACTAAGAGATGGAGATATCACCAGCGATAAAAAGAAAAGTTCCGGAAAAGATTCCGAGATGAATATCTTGGACTTTTAGTGCAAAGGCCTTTGAAAAGAAAATTTTGAGACCAATCGAAATCAATGACATCGTTCTTGTAGGGCAAGATAATTTAAAGAGATCCGATTGGCTAATTGGTCGTGTTATAGATATTTATCCCGGAAAAGACAATAAGGTACGTGAAGTGAAAATGAAAACGAAAGCTGGAGAATTGATCCGATCAGTCAAAAAACTGTATCCTGTTGAACTTTCTTCATTTACTTAAACTCATTTAAAGTATTTGTGTTTTCTAAACTCAACATTAAATTTAATCTGCATCATAAATATTTTTGAATTATAAATAACTGATTAGTTTGATTTAATGTTATATTTGTAGTATATATATATATATATATGTATATAATTGTAAAGTTATTTTGTTTTTTCTTTAAAATTCAAAAGGTGGGGGAATGTCACGATCGCTCAGTTATTTTTGTGTTTTTGTATAGTTTATTAAACTACGATTGGCTACGCCAGTCGAATTCGAAGAAAGATAACAGAACTTGAGAACATGATGCTGCGAATGCGTCGTATTCGAACTGTTATCTGAACGATAATTCACCCCACCTTCTGATTTGAACTTTTTGTCTTTTTGTGTGTGTCCATCCAAGTCATTCATAAACTGTCGAAAAATATAGATGCTTTCCCAATCCTTCTAATGAAAACCTTTTTAGACAGAACAATCCCAGTATTCCGGTATTACCATGTTCATAAGCGCTAATATTATTTATTGATTTATTGACTGTACAAAGTTAAAGAATTTGCTAAAATTTTATTCCAAAATATATTTTAATTATATAAAACCCTTCTATATACCAACCTATATATCTTAATTCAATAAATTTTACGATATATAAATTTACTGAAATTAGAAAGTCCAAGACTTTAGAAATTCATAACAGAAACTTTTCTAATAAAATTAATTTATTTTCAAATTTTTCTAAATTTAAAATTAAAATAAAGCCTTTATTTAACAAAACCAAAATTTACTAAAAATTTTTATAGAATAATACTGTCATTAAAAATTGGCAAAACTATACCTACCAACACACACACACATGTAATGATCTCACATAAGATCAATTTAATATTCTAATTTTTCCCGTTATGTAACCCATTAGTAGAGTTCACTCTTATTTGCTGATACAATTCCACATTATATTTGAATTCATGCGATCACGCGCTTATAAAACCTGCTAAAATCAACTTTCCCAGAATTGTAAAACTGTAGGAAATAATCAATACTAGACTAATAGACGTCGTATAAGTCCCTCAGAAGCCCTTGATCTTATACCACGTGATCTGGAGAAGTCCCTATCTTTAAATTCGAAGGAAAGGTAAAACTCTTTCCTGCTGTAATCGAGGAGGCAAAGCAATAATATATATGTATATGTATATAATCGCTTTCTGCTTTTGTTTTTGTTTCTTAGTTAAAAAAAAAAGATCTAACATTTTATATTTATAATGACGTGTCTTTGATAAGTATTTTATACTACATTAGGTTTTAGTTTGCTTAATTTTGTGTTTAATTATTGGTTTAATTATTATTACTCTTTTTAGTCACTGTTTTTAATTGGCGTTACAGTACTTTAGATGTTTCTTTAATTGCAATTTGGTATTTTGAAGTGTAATTGAATATGTTTTTTATGTTTAACTTCTTTCTTTCTGTGGTTGAATTTGTGATTTATGGATTGCTGCCATCTTTTTATAACATAGTTCACTAAAGTGTGATGGTTAGATTACAGGTATAAACACATTATTCTGTACAAAAATATGAAACTGTATTAGTTACATTATTTCCGTTTTTTCTAAAGTTTGGCTTTTCTGTTACGTTGCTTTGTTTTAAATTGTTAATTCTTAAATAGATTGTTTTTAATTTTTGAGGCTTAAGGTCTTAAATTATAGTTTGTTGGAATATTTAAGTCAATATATTTGTTTCACTGGCATGAATATTAATTTGAGTTTTGATTATTTCTTAAAGTATTTTGTTTTTTCTGTCAGTTGTGTTGGATACTCTCAGAGTGTTTCATGTTTTTGATATATATATATATATATATATATATATATATATATATATATATATATATATATATATATGCGTGTGTGTGTTTACAATACACACATAGAATTTTTTTCCCATTCAACTTGTCTGAATCAATTTTAAAAGTTTATTTACAAAATTAATAGGATATTTTGTTTTGATGCAATTATTGATAAACTTCGTACAACTCCCATATTTTATTTGATTACAACTTACCAAATTATTAAAAATGTTTATAAAAATAGATACTGGGATGCTGCTACTCCTGAAGGGTACCTTATTAATATGAAATTTGAAACTGTCTCTTTTATCACAAATGTTGCTAGCAGTTCTATTATGAATGATTTTTATTGTATGTGTAAATATTCTGTTTCACATTTCTGCAATTAGTTTGAATTAGATTTAAATATGTATGATAAAAAGATAAGTTAGGTTTATCTTCAGTAGACTTATAGAGATTCGAAACATGAATATCATCAATTTTTCTGAAAAATAAAATAAAATTATCTTCATCAGTATAATTATGTTCATAAAAGTGTAAATTGACATTAGCCAAAGTATTACTCGCTGGTCCACCTTGTGGAATACCCCTTGTTTTTTAAAAGTATTTTTCTTTATAATTAATATAAATTTATCGAAGTGCAATATTAAATGAAGGATTTGAATGTACCATAAGAAATGAATTTATAAATATTATTAAAGGATTATAATTAGCACTGCCTTAACTAGATCATCTATGTGTATCCAGTTAAATAGGTCTTTCAATTCATAAGTATGGATTACAAATAAATCTTTGTAATTTATTTTCTTAATAATATCTAAATTATTTTAATGATGGTAGTTTTATTAAAATTAATAATAACATCTTGCAACATTTTTTTTAGATAATTTAACAGATTTTGTGATACAAGTCTTTTAACCATTATTGACATTTCGAAATTTAATGGCGTCCTTATGAAATTTTAGAATAATAAAGATTTGAGGATAATTAATTTTACTAATTTGTAAGCCAATTTTTTTTAAAGAGCTGTAATTGTATTATTAATTTCAATGTGTCAATAAAAAGATTTTCTAAATACTTGTAATCAATATTCTCCTATATGTTTATTAATAATTAAATTATACTAGAACGAGTATTTAACCATAACTACATAATTATTTAAAACTTTGTCAAGATAACATATACTAAAATCTTTTTTGTGAATCTAATTTTTTTTTTTAAATTTCTTGTTTTTTTAATCCCGTCTTTAGTTTTAAAATTTATGTCATTGATACCTGTAGAAATGTAGTATTTATACTCATTAAATGCTCCAAGTGGATAACTATATTTCATAATAATATGATTAATAAAATTATTGATCTCATAAAGAATCCTTCTTTTAATGAAATAGTTACTATTTGAGATCACTAATCGAAACCCTCTACCCATATTCTTACTCTTAATAATCTCTTTATCATTAATGGCAAATCATCACCAATGACATGTTTATGCTCTTCATTCATAAAATCTTTCTGTTCCATATAGTTACATTTTATTTCATTCTTCATATCTTTATTATTATTACAATTAAAACATATCTATCCATTTTTTGTTATATTTAAGAGATTTTTTAATAGTAATATTTTTATTGGAAGAAATTTCATATGTTTTTTCAAAAATATCATTAAAATTAATCTCATTGAAATAATCCTTCATAAGATTGAAAGTATTGAATATTCTATTCTATTGATACCTTAGATTTTTTAATGATATATTAGGAAGTTAGTTACACATCTTTAATAATATGTAAACACACATTGGCTGTCTATTTTGTTATCATTATCTAGGAATTCTTTAAGAATGCTAATTTATTTTTTCTTTAAACTAAAAAGTAGTATAATTAATATATTTAACATTATAATTATTTTCAAAATTACTGAGGTGTTGTGTGAGTAAACATCTTACACTCAACTCCATACAAATTGCCTTCTACAGGCGGGCAATAACAATACATATATACTGCTTGAAAAGATTAAAGTAGCACATGGTTTTAACGAAAACAAATGCAAATATTTACATCGATAACTAACGTCGAATAAAACATTTATAATTTAAAGCATAGCAAAAATCAAAAGAAGGAAACTTAATATACAGCTGCAAAAATATAATACTCAGCTAATACTCAGCTGCAAAAACAGTTTGCTTTTTCTATGTGACAAAGGGTGTCAAATCAAACAGTCCGAAATAGGTTTCATCAGAGTGGTCTCTATGCACGTAGGCTAATGTTGTGTATTCCGTTAACCTCAAGACAGGGCTTGCTCAAAAGAAAGTGGACTGCTGAACGTCGAGATCGGATGAAATGTAATTGGAGTCAAGTGTTATTTATTAACAATTCAGTTTGGAGTGGGTCATCTGACGTGTTTCGGTATGGAGAGAAATGATCATTCGAAATAACCCCATATTCCTTCAATAAAGATCATATTACGGACTAGATGGTTTGATGGTATGGTCTAGAGTCTGCATAGGTGAACGTGGGAACCTGCATGTAATTCGGAATAGCAATTTGACCACCCAAAGATATGCAGACGAGATCTGAGACCTCATGTCGTTCCATACGTTGCGGCCGTTGGTGATTTCTTAATTTTAATGGATGATAATGCCGAAGCTAATATAGCTTGACTTAATAGCATGACAAATTTCAAAATCTTGTATTTGACTTAATGTTTAACATATTTTCTACGTTTTATCAGGTTCATTGGTTTTTTATTAAGTATGATATTGTTGAGTACAAAAAATAATCCACTTTTAATATATTTTTAGAAATATTAGGTGTACAAGAAATCTCACAAATGTATCCATCCTAATTCTTGAAATGGCCTCTGTAGCCTAGTGGTCATGTTCGTGGACTCACGGCCGGCGGTTTTCGTAAAGTCCTGGGTTCGAGCCTTGATGCCACTAAAGACCTGCCTCGAAGCCAGAGTTGATGCACGTTAAATCTGTCGAAGTTTAAAGTCCTTCTAATAAGTGGTGTGGAAGTTAGGAGAGACGGGTGCCAGCTCAGATGTCGTGCTCGTCACTTGACCGATGTTCAAAATTATGAAGTACTTCGCCACTAGCCCTCGTGTTACTTCTAGTGCGACGTTAATAAAACTAACCATCCTAATTACTGCTGTATAGTTGAGCAACTAGGTTGCTGAATACCTTGTGAATAATTTATTCTGGGCTTTCCTTCAGACTGTCTAAGAAAATAGCAATTGTAAAATGGTTTTTAAATTCAAGAGCGCTGCTTCGTTACGTACGTATTAATATTTCACATGTCTGAAAGATTAACTTCTAATCGCTAACAACGCTCATGAACCATGGCTCTTTAACTTTTGCTTTTCTGTCGCCTTTAAATGACCTTTAAAAGAAATTTATTTTAACTGTGCTCTTAAACCTAGAACTTACTGAAAGCTATCGATTATAAAAATAATTATGTTAAACTGCAATAAAATTTGTTTTACCCTTTATGAGTTTACACTTTGTTAATAAAGCGCTGAGTTAATGGAACACATTTTGAGTAATAATGCTGGAGAATTCAGTCTATTCGGAAAACAAACCCTTTGGTCTATTGTGTATATATATATTATATATATATAAAACCCCAATGTATATATATATATATATATATATATATATATATATTCTTTTCAATTCTTCTTGAAATAAGGTTCTATCATCTCATACTATGGGCAGTTACAAACAGGGCAAATTATCATTTTAATTAATTTAATATTTTCCAAGGCCAATGATAGTTCTCCGATTTAATTCAATTCTAATTAAGTTGATAAAAGAAGTAAGAAGCTCCCTTTACAATTCTGAAGCAAGATCAAATGAAAAAAACCAAAAATACAAATTTCTACTCAGTTTTGAATGCAGTAGTCTCCTATTATGGATTACTCTAAATATCATATGAGAAGTAGTCGATAGAATTGAGGTAGAAACTCACAACTTTCTAAGTTCTCAATTCTGTTTGTTATCAGGCTACTGTAGCTCCCATTAATACGACAGTCTCTCGAGTAACATTTGAAATAGACATAACATCTTACTGAAAATTATTTGAAATGGGAATTGACTTACAGATGAAGCACTAAACTTCCTCAGTTAATATATGAATTAAATATAAAATGAAACTCCATAAAAATATTTTTCGTTTGTAAATAACTACAATTAGAATAAAATAAGTTACATCTGCAGTCACTTCGCCTAAAAGAATATATGAGTTCAATGACATGATATCTGTATTATATGTTAGTCGAACTAAAATATTTTAATTATTAATTTCATTATTTACATAACTTTATCAAAATGATAGGTTTGTTACTTTTATTTGAAAAAAAAAGTATTTTGTTACCCTCTATTTGAGGGATTTTCTAAATAAATAAATTGAGTATCTCTTAGATTAGATTTTTTTAACAAATGTCAATGCATCAACTTAGGATATTGGCTATCCTCTAATTTATTTAACATACCTCGGTTGAAGAAAAAGGAAATTTAGTTTCGCTCGGAGAGTACGATTTCTCCAGTAATTCAATGCATCTTGACATTTTCGAATGAGACAAGTTATAACACTAATGAAGTGACTATCTCTTCTACGTGCTATTTATGTAACATAAAATCTATTAAATGGATGAGGTGTGTCTGTAGTGCGAAGGACAGAGGCGTGGCTGGAAATTTTTTTGTCGTCGCGATAAACACACTGAAGTTTAATACTATTTATTAATTATTAATATTTCATTATGCTTCTCTCAAAACTAAGGAATTACGACGTTCTATTTGGATTATAAAGAATTGATTGTACTCCACATATTCAGAGTGAGAATTGGAAAAATGATGTAAAACACCAGATTCTGTGTTTTGTTTAGTATGCTCAAATAAGAAGGTTTATTTAAATTGTTTCACGGCTGAATTATCACAATATGCAGTAAAAATCAAAAGAAAGGAGAACTTATAAGTATATTAAAACTTTAAGTATATTAAAGAAAGAATTAGTATATTATGCTTAAGAACTTATAAGCATATTAAAACTTTAAAAAGCCTTATATTATATATTTATATTAAGGTTGGATAGTAATAAATCATAAAATAAATAATGTTACAAAAAGAAATTTCAAGAAAACAAATAGTATTCATTGTCAGGAGGATATCATAATTTTAAATATGTGGCTATGTACAAAAAATTAAATAAATGAAAATAATTTATATTAATTGTAGATGTTAGTAGATGAAACCTAAGGACGGAGAGCAAATCTCCAATTGTGTGTAAAAAGCAGAAATTGTTGAATGTCATACTTACAGATGTGGTGTTGCCAGTCATTGTACACTACGTTAACTATTAATTATGAAACTGAGTACACAGAGTGCATTATTGATGGAATATGTACATGGTGACCCGCACACATAGCTACACAAATTATGAAGGAATACACCACAGACACTCTTAAAACACATGTTAGTATGATATATGCTCACCGTGAAATTCGATGCAACTGTCAACATATCGGGACATGCTGTTAAGAACATCATTCAGGAGCTGTTAGGATACGTTTTTCAGTACCTACTTGAGTGGATGATGGTATCCTTATGTATTAAAAACTACTATCGAGCATCAAATCAGCCTAAGACATCCCAAACATTTTCAATCAGATTGAAATCCTTAACATGATAATGAGACGGGACGTTGAGCTTCCTTGCTGTCTACAAAGTCCTAGACAACGTCACATTGTCGCCCATGTAACAGAATGTATCACCGAAAGTAGCACAGAAAAGACGAACATGGGGCAGCAGAACCTCATTAAAGTGTCAATTAGTGTTTATAATCCAAGCCGGAATCGCGTGTAAAAGAATGGAGGCATTTACTCTGATGCGGCCGATACCAATACTCTATGAGAATAACACCAGTACCTTTCATGGATAATTTGGAGTCGATACTCATAGCCAATATCATGGCATTTTAGTGGCCGTCAACAATAAGATAAAATATTAAATCATTCTCTCTTCTAAGAAAAAGGCCACGCATAGCCAATCGTTATCGGTTAAATTTTGATGAGGTCGATTCATTTGGAAACAAGCATCAGACGGCTTTCTTGTCAGTGGGACTCACACGATAGGTCTTCGAACGTATAATATTGCTTGTCTCAAACATCTGGAACAATTTTGCACGATATATGATTAACTGTGACAAGACGAATTTTAATTGCCAGTTCTTCAATAAGTTTGCGACAGTTTCTCTTCAACGTTACGATGATACTTGTCATCCAAAACTGTAGTACTACAAGAAGGACTTCCCAGATTTCTCCTGCAATACATCCAATTGTCTGAAATGATGATCAAAGTGGAGAAGTGATCTAGAAATTCCTACCAAAATCCGTTACTTGTAGCCCTTATTCCGGCATTTTCATAATCCTTCCACGTCTTAAAATCCTCCACAAATAGTGTCTTCTAGACATACTCAAAATTTCGCAAATGTAAATTTATTCCTTTATATTCAGATTTCACTAAAATTAACATTTCCTTCAAGTATCCATTACTTTCAATCCCGTATGGATGCTGTTACTTGAGCCATATCTAGATACATCAAAATTTTTGATACATACCATACTTCTCATTGTCTCATGCAATTTTGCTCTTTTCTTCATGGACGATTGCACGCATCCGGGGATCTTCATTCGCATCCGAACCCAAATTTTCTTGTGGTATCTGTAGAGGTCTAAAGAAGAAACTCAGCTGATTTCACTGGTTCCCTTTTACGCGATAGGCTGGTGTCTAAGGCAAAACTTTACTTCTGAGTTCCATGGTGACTTTGATATATGTACCAGTTCAAGGATGAAACTTGCATTTGAATTATTATATTTATTTGAGAAAAGATGAAGGATTAGTATGTACAACAGAGCTATGTACGGTTTGATTTTCTTTTAAGAACTAGTACATTGTAGAAGATGGATGGTGGTCCATATTAGTGCTAATTTTGGCTGAGGTCTCCAGCTATACAGGAATTCGATTAATCTTCACTAATTATATTTTAAACATTTTCAAAATAACAAATAACACTAGATGGAAAAATGATTCTAAAACTTTTCAATACTATACATGGAGCAAAATATGCAATCAATTTTGAAACACTTTGTCACGAATGGAATGACAAAAATGCTAAAATAAAATAATATGAAAAGTAAGTAAGTAAGCAGGTATAATAAATGTAAACAATATAATATAATATCAAATGAATGAAAAGAAAATAACATAACATAAAACTCAATCAAACGAGTTTCTCCATAAAATATCTAACTATAAATTATATTAAATGGTATTGATAGAAAAAGGTTTCATTAAGTCAGAGGATATGGTTGTAAAGTTCGATAGTAGTAAGCAGAGTAGTACGCGGGGCGGAAGTGACGTCATACTCCCCCCCGCCCCCTTCTGGCCGTGTTGGTCTGAATATGCTG
>BMAW01037509.1:295781-425548 GCA_019974015.1 Nephila pilipes
TATCAGCATATTCAGACCAACACGGCCAGAAGGGGGCGGGGGGGAGTATGACGTCACTTCCGCCCCGCGTACTACGCCGCTTACTACTTTCGATCCTTTGTGATGACCTACCTTTTCTAATACATATCTATCTCAAGGGTTCATTTGATATTACATAGGATTTACTTGGTGATTGCATAGGGTCTTAGTTTCAGTCCTATTCTAAATTGAGTTCTTTGGATGGATACTAGATCACCTTCCTTGTATTCCAGATCTTTTTTCACTTTTTCCTATTATAGTTTTTCCGATTTTTGGATTGTATCTCTTCTATATTCTTTTTAGCATCGTTCCTAAGTAATTCACGTAGTTCATATAGTTCTTCGAACATTTCCTCGAGGAGTAAGTCTGTAATTCGGATGTCTTCTTTGTGCTTCTAATTTTAGTACCAATCAAAAGTTCGAATGATAACCAGTACTGTTGAGGATTCTTCGCAGTCTATCGATACACTTGTGCCATTTATTAGAGTCGTCCAAGTTTAGCTTGGTTAAGAATGGAATAGGTGTACGGTGAATTCTTTCGACTTGACCGTTTCCTCTTCGTTTCTTTGGTACACTTGTAGTTATTTGTATGTTGAATACCTTCTTTTGTACAATAATCACTAAATGCTTCGAAAGTAAACGCTGATCCTCTATCTGATATAATTCTTACGGGTCTCTAAAGGTCTTTTGTTTTAAATTTAATTTCTCTAAAGCACTTTCAGTTGACACAGTTTTTACAGAAAATAACCTAGTGAATTAAGTAAAGGCATATATGGCAGTGAAAATAAGTTGGTGGTTTTTGTTTGTTGATGGTAACGGTCTATTAAAATCGACATGGTACGTGCTTAAAGAGTTATCTTCTTTTGGAATTAGGTTTAAGAAACATTCTTTTTCGCCACTCTTTTGTTTGCTAAAATACATGGCACCCAATTAATTATTACATTCTTTACTATATTCGTTAAATTTGGAATAAGAAATTCTTGCATGATGATTTCTTCTGTTTTCTCAACTGAAAAATGACCATTTTTATGTGCTAAATTAATTAATTCAATTTGCATATCTTTTTGAGCTAAAATTAGTTCTCTACCATTCAGCCACTTCAGAAATATCCAATTTCCTTCAAAAAATTACTTCAGAGTCTTATTTTCTTAAATTTAATTTCAAAGTTTAATTGTTTTCATCTTTTTCTTGAACTTTCTTTAATTTCGCTGTTTATGTATTGTTGCTGATTATCATGACAGGATGTCTACTCAGATCATCTACATATTGCTTTCTTGATCCAGTTCGATGTTCTATTTCGTAATTTGATTCTTCTATTTGAAGAGACCATCTGGCTATTTGTGTAATCAAGCCTTTTTGCGCATAGTCTTTTGAAATGCAGAACGATTAGTGACTATTTTGAAATGTTGACCCGAGAGAAATAATACTTCTTTAATGCTGTAATATATATATAATTGCGGAAACTTCAAATTCATAACTGTCGTGTTTTTCTTCACCTGGACTTGTTTTCTTAGACATATAATATACTCTATAAAAAAAATGACACACCAAAATGGAATTGTCCAATGAAGAAAAAAATTGCCGGATTGGAAAATTATGCACAGAATAGAAAATGATTAAATTTCAGGAAAATGAAATGGTTTTTTTCAGAGTTACATAGTTACAAAGTAACGACCTCAATAAGAAGTTGACCCATTTCTAGCTTGGATGCAAGCTGCCACATGGCATGACATGAAGTGATAAAGCTCCCTGATGGTCTCTTACGGTATTTCTTGCCAAATTTGCTTCAATTTTCGGGCGAGGTCATCAACATTCCCTAGTAGATGCAGTCACCTTCCCATCATATCCTATACGTCCCCATTGAGTATCATTCCAACCTGATCGAGCCACGTACCACCCTATTCTGGCTCGACAGTGTGCAGGCGTGAGTGGCAGGTGGCGTAGCAGTCGGTAGGAGCGTTGATTTCGCTCTATCAGCCGTCTGTGAATAGTCATGGTGGACACTCGTGTGCGATTCGCACGTCTGATGGTTGATTACGATGAATCAGTCGCTGTGACGGCTGATCTGACAATCACTCTGTCATCCCGATCTCCCGTGGCCCTTGGTCAACCATTATCTTCATAACGCTGAAATCTGCCACCGTCCACCCATTCTTACTAGCATCTTCTAATTGCCGCATCGCTTAGACCCATGTGACGAGCGATTCTCCGATTTGCCCAATCTGCCTCTTTCAATCCAATGAAACGTCCTCTTTCCAATTCAGACAGCTGCTCGTATTGAGCCCGAATCCTGCAGCGAGGCATTTTTTCAGTCGTTGAAAGGTATCCTAAATCGCAATGCGTCAGAAAATTTGATCATCAGATTGAGAATCGCCTCTTATATACACCCACTGAGTGCACAGTTCCGATGCGCTGCAGCTCCTTCTATTCATCATTGTACACCAAATTTAATCATTTGCATGTTCTATCTCCAAATGTTTCGACGAAATGTCAACAAATACGAAACTTTATTACAATCGGGAAACTCCTCTGTGGTGCGTCGTTTTTTTTTTTTTTTTTTTTTTTGTTATAGAGTGTGTAACATTCTCAAGTCAAATAGTCATTTGCTACAGCCTCTTTTGGCCATGTTGGCACATGCGACACATAAATATTAATACCGCAAAATAAGCTAAATATGCTCATGAAAACATTGGATGCTTACTATATTTTGTCATCAGCTTAATTACACTTGTTTACTATGATTTCTCAGATGTCCACTGAAATTTGAATAATTAAATGTTAAATGAAATGTATTATTTCATTCGTATCATAGAGAGTTTGCTTAATACTTACAGTGTAATTTTGTTTCAGATTTTTTTTTTAAAAAAAATTCCATGCAACCAGTAAAAATAAATTGATATTCATGAAAGTGTTGTCTCACAAGTTTCTGCAAGTTATAAATCAACGAATTAAGAATTATTTATTTTTTTGTGTGAATTAGCTTCTTTCTTACATTCAGCAGTCAATACAAATTTTATTAAGAGATTTAGAAGTGATAATGAAGGGATTAACAATTGTAATAGTAAAAAGAAGTTTTACTTTTTTGTAAAATGTATTTTTTTTTAATATTTTGCTTTTTTCTTTTCTGGTTTAAAAGCCCTTTTTTATGAAGAGAACATGCTCTGTTATGTAAATTATACTAAAGCTTAAAATGATCTGAAATAAATGTTCTTTGTTAATTTTTTGAATGCTTTAATAAGATGGGGTAAGAATGTGAAACGATAAGGGGTTAAATTAATAAGGAAACTATCGTTTAGAGTTGTTCTTTGTCATTTAAAGGATCAGTCTGTCCGATTTAAGATACTCTGATATTGCCACCTTCAAATTCGATTTTTTTAGCACCTGAAAAAATATAATTAGTGATTTCTTTGGATCTAAAATGAATCTAAGAGAAGTCTGTAATTTAACTTACTTGATCTTTTTTTTTCAAAATATGACCTAAGGAATTTCACTTCTAAGTAAATAAATTGTTTCATCATTCCTCTCTCATAAAAATGAGCCAATGATAATGTTATGAAAGAAAAACAATGTTAATCAATGTTAGTATGAAACTGTGTGCTGTTTCTTGTTTCATATAAGTATATGTCGAAAACACACAATTGAGAAAAATATCCTCTTGACAAGTGGTACATTTTGATTCGTTATTTAATTTATAAAGGTCATATTTCTTTCTGATGACTACTCCTACACTGTAACAGTTCTAGAGATCAACGTTCGAAAAAAAAAGTATTTTCGATTGCAATTTCTTTCATCTTTTCTTTCAAAAACAAAGTTTCTATCGAAGAAAATTTGTTATAAATATTTTATTTCAAAGATATGATCCTTTCTCTGGTCCTAAGGTGTCAAAAACATGCATGTATGTATTAAAATAAAAAAAAAAGGAATTCCTTGTAGGGAGAGAAATTTATTAAACGGCAAGTATCTTAGATGCTGAGAGAGCAAGGAAAATTAGGATTGGAAAGACTCAAATTCCTCGATATAGAAAGTTGTTGTAAATTGAATCTCAAATTAATTAAATCTAATTAAGGAAACATCTTGTTCGGTGGTTTTGAGATTACTCAAAAAATTTAATTATAATAATTTCATCGGGCACATAATGACACCCGTATCACAGTAAATTATTTTAAAGAGTCTCTGATCTCCGTACTTGTCATAAGTTATCGAGGTCAAGGATGTTGTATTAATTTTAGATTAACTCCTATATTTACTTGGGTATCATTGAAGGTTTCTTGGTTTACTTGAAAAATATTTTGTGATACTTATTAAAATATTTTATGAACTAAAATTAATTAATCTAATTACGGAAACTAGAGTGAATGTGAAGATTATTAAAACGTCTACGATTAAACTGTTTAAAGTTTTAAAATTTTCCAAAATGTTTGTTGCACGTATTATTTCAGGTAATATGTATTTCGGTTTGTTATTCAAAATATTCAAACAGCAAAGTTTTATGTTAATTGAGATACGCAATGAAATGTATGTGTTACAATGGGTAACTTATTAACATGAAATTTAATAGTATAAGACGATTTTACATCTGTGATATCTTTTTTACTTAATTTAAGATGATTTTGTTTAAAAAATAAATTTCATATTTCTCAAACATATTTTTAAAATAATATCTTTGTTCAAAAATTGTAACTTATTGTAATTTTTTTGTCTTTCAAAATACACTTTAAAGCAGATGACATACCGAGAAGAAGTAATCCAAATTAGAAAAAATTTAGTAGATGTGATTATGTAGGGAAAAAAAAAGGTTCAAAATGTCAGAGGAATTGAGTTTTACAACTACGGAACGAAAACCAATAGATAAGGCATTGGCCTTTCTATTAGATGTCTTAGTACAGTTGGTGGATGCTAGATTTCTTTCCAAATACTCTCCATTTTTTGACAGTTTGGGCGATCAGAGACACTTGTTCCTTTGACATGCTCCACTGAGAAGACATCTAGCTAATCAAGGGTGTCCTGAGGGGCAGCATAAGTGACTTTGAAATGAAAAAAAACTCACACTATGATTCCATGCTGTAGGGCTTTATGGCCGGTGTAAGTCACCTTATCATTGGTTCTTGTCGTTTTCAAACATGTTGGTCATGAGTTCAAAATGAGACTCATTTCTAAAAATAATTCCAGTCAGAGAAAATATGAATCGAACGAATCATACCACTTTAAACCTGTTTATAGGTAAACACAAGTGAGAAGTAGATGGCACAATGGGTGTTGCGAGCTCAATGATTTTTTGAATAGTTTGTTGAATCGCGATTGGCAACGCCAGTGAAAATCGAGTATATATTTATTACTTGAGAAGAGTGCGATGCTGAGTGTACGTCGGATACGAATCTCTCCTTAGAAAGACGAATCCTCGCCTTCTGACTTGAGGCTTCGAACCATTTTATGTCTCTCTGTGTGTACGTCCAAATGATTAATAAACTGTTTAAAATCACATTTTCTGTGAACAAATTAAAACTACCCTAAACTTTTGAATATGAAGATCGGTCGAATACAACATTAGTGGTGCCTCATTTCAGTACCTTTGGATTAGAATTGAAATGTTGATTTACGAAGTTAAAACTGAAGTTTGAATTTTGATTTGAAAGGTAATTAATGTTTTATAATTGAATTTGAACTCGAAATTGAAAGAAGTGTGGGAAGTAATTTTGAACTGTGTTATTTGAATTATGACATTCTTACTGTTGATAGAATTGAACTATTGTTTTCTTGATTGAATATGGATGATTTTCTAAGGTTTAAAAATAAGCATTCGACCTATAAAGTACAATTAATTAAGTTGCTTGCTAAAAGAGAAACTGATTTTGATTATCAGGGTTCTGACTTAGAGACACTTGAAAACGAATTGGAACTATTATTAAATAAATATTTTATTGTTAAATAATTAAATTTGAAAAAGAAAAAGTCTGAAAGTGGAAGAAATCGAAAATGAAATTGATAAATTGTTCGTATCATGAAGATGAAGTTATTCTTTACAAAACTAAACTCGGGAAACATATTAAACAATTGCTACCGGATAGAGATAAAAATTATTCTGTAAAATGGAGTACTTTAAATTTTTCAGAAGAAAAAAATGTTATTATTTCTCCAGAAAAAAAAACAACGGTAAAATTACCAAAACATATGATTTCGAAATATTTTGGTGATTCCGATAAATATTTAGATTTCATGAACAATTACGAAAATACTATTAATAATAATTCATCATTAAGTGATATTGACAAATTTAACTATATAAAATCATCAGTAGGTGGAGTCGCCGCGAATACTATTAGTGTTTTCAGTTTTACTGAAAATAATTACATAGCTGTCATTGCACTTTTGAAACAATGCTTAGGAAATCAAGATATGCTAATTAGTGCGCATTTTGAACAATCTATTGAATATGTCTCCTGTTAAGAAGATATTTGATATCCATGGATTATGTAATTTATATGATAAATAAGAAACACAAATTCACAGTTTAGAAGCGTTAGGGGTCGCTGAGAATGCATATATTGCATATATATGTTTACTAATACATATAGTTGTCCGATATTATTAAATTTGCTTCCTTGTGAATTAACTTTAGAATTTACTCTCATTCAAGACAATGATAAAAAACGGGATGTTCAGACACTAATAAACTTCCTGCTGAATGAAACTGAATCACGCGAAAGAGCATTTCAAATATTTTAATCAGAATTAAAACGAGTTTAAATAAAACCGCAAAAAGATGCCAGAATATACGGAAGGAATAGGATTAATGATAAGTATAAGTAGAATATAAACAGCAGCTGTTCGAGAGCACCTTTCAGACCAGACATAGCCTCCGCAACAAAATTATTAATATCGACAGATGATTCATACGTATTTTGTCAGAATAAGCAACATAAGGAGCGAAAATTGTAACGTATTGCAGGTAAATGAAGTAAAAGAATTTTACAAACGTTATGTTTTATTTTGCTTGACACCCAGGCATCGTTTAAAAGATCATGACGAGAAAAATTCTTTTCCTTGCTTATTTTGCTCAAAGATGCATAATATAGCGCTTTGTTTTAAAAGTGAAAATAAGAAAATGGAGTCTTTGAAATCCTCATAAATTGATAACACAGCATCAAAACGTGTTAGCGTTGAACAAAACAAAATTGAATGTAACGTTCCCAATCATGTGAACAATGGAGAATACAAAATGTTTTTGGAAATTGCTTCAGTTAAAGTGGTTGAAAAATTATCTAGCAAAATAATTCATCTCCTATACAATGCAAGTAGTCAACGATCATTTATTCAAAAGAACCTTTCAAGACAGTTGTCTTTGAATAAAGTGGGTGAGGGGGAACTATTTATTCATTCTTTTGGCTCAAGGGCTCCAATTAGAATAAACTGTTCTGGAGTCCAGGAAAAATAATGTTCTTGATAAAGATGAAGTAATAATAGAAGCTTTAGAAATTGATAATGTATCGAGTGCTCCCCTGGAATTTGCCCCTATTGATATAAATTACGATAACCCTATTGATATAATTAACGAATTAAAAACCAAAGGAATTAATTTTTGTGAAAGTTGATTACGGTGTTTTTGGAAACGAAAACAGTTCTTTACTTATTGGTGCAGATCATTATTTTAACGTAATAAGCGGGAAAATTAAGCATTTGAATCCGAAATTAGTTGCAATCGAAAGTAAATTTGGATGGCTTTTAATGAGAAAAATAGAAGGAAAAAATTACTCCTATAGTAATGTAACTTCTGCTATGTCATCGATATCCTTTTTTGTAAGTGGAGCTAGTATTGAAAATCTCTGGAATTTAAACACATTAGGCATTCGGGACCCTGTTGAAGTGCAGCCAAGAAAAGATGGAAATTGCGGCTTTAAAATCATTTTAAGGAAACAGTTACTGTAGATAATGATGGTAGATATGAAGTTCATTTGCCATGGGTCGCTGATCGTATCATTTTAAATTCCAATGAAGACATCTGCAAAGAACGTTTGAAATCAACTACTAAGAAATTGCTTCAGAAAAATCAGTTTGAAGATTATGAAGCTGTGTTTAATCAATGGATCGAAGATGGAGTCATTGAAGATGTGCCTATCAATGAAATTGAAGAGAAGAGTCATTATCTACCACACAGAGGTGTATTTAAAGAATTATCCACAACGAAAGTTCGCCCCGTGTTTGACGCTAGTTGTCGAGGCAAGGATTTACTATCCTTGAATGATTGCTTAGAAAAAGGCCCAAACCTTCTAGAAGAAATACTCTCGATCTTAATGAGATTCCGAAAAGAAAAAATAGGCGTTGTGTCTAACATAAAGAAAGAATTTCTTCAGATATCGATATTCAAGCCCGATTGTGAATTCTTGAGATTCTTTTGGTGGAATAACTTTGAGGAACAATGTGTCAAAACCTTTAGACACAAGCGCTTTATATATTTGGTTTAAATAGTAGTCCTTCATATAAGGAGCTGTTCTGAATCATCATCTAGTAAGAAATTGCGTGAATTTTTCAGTCTAAGCACATATTGGCTATTGCCTGCTTTGAGTTAAGAGGGTGGGAACATACGTCATTAAACATTGGTCGGGATCCATCTGCCTCATTCCTGTTTTAGGATTATTGTGGAATAAAGATGAAGATAATATTTTTTTCTGTGATACAGCGGTATTGAAATGCTCATCCCTCGACTTAAAAAAGAAGAGTCGTTTTGAGTATAATTCACCAAATTTTCGATTCCCTTGGGTATTTTAAGTCCCTCAATATTGGTTCCTAAGTTGCTTACCCAAAGAAATTAGAGCTTGAAAATTGGATGGGACGCAGTCCTGCCTGATAATCATCAGACAGAATTTTCTTCCTAGTTGCGTGATATAGATTGGTTATTAAATGGGAAAATTATTGGAAGCTTAAATATTGACAAAATTCAATTACTGTTTTTACATGTTTTTTGAAATGCGAGCAAAATTTTTTTTTTTTTTTTTGCTGAGATAATTCTTCGAAAAATGGAAAATGATACTATTTCGGCGTCGCTTGTTCAAGCGAAGAGTCGAGTAGATCCCCTTCGTAAAACTATTATTCCAAGATTGGAACTGTTAGCTTGTTGTATAAGAACATGTCTTTCGGATGTTGTGATTAAGCATTAGATTCTGAAGATATACCAATTTTTTTCTGGAGTGACTCTCCAAAAGCACTTTATTGGATTGCAAGAATTGCTGACAACAAAAAGAAAAAATTACCCAAATTTTGACTGTTCTAGAAATTGACTTAGCTGGAAAGAAGTTGTTGAAACTTGTTCAAGATGAATATTCGTAGAATTCGAGACGCATCTGTCTTTGAAGTGACGGGTATTGATGTTGCTTGCCTGCTTCATTTAAAGACGGTGAAGAAAGCTTGGATCCTGATTTTTACATGATCCGAGTATCGCGCAGTGCATTTAGAACTTAAAGAAAGTTTATCTACGAATGGTTTTCTCTTGAGTCTGCGAAGATTTATTGGTCGAAAAGGCCATCCCTCTGTGATTTACTACAACTTTACTATGACTTCTACTTTATTGGAGCAAATCGTGTTTTGAAAGCTGTCGATGGAAATTAGATGTCAGAATTTTCCTCTGAAATGAAAATACAATGGAAGTTCACCCCACTAACTGCCAGTTGATGGGGAGGATGGGGAGAAAGATTAATCTAAACCGTGAAAAAATTGCCTGCCTAGAAGAGTTCTTGGAAAATTCTGTTTAACATTTGAAGAAATGACAACTATTCTTTGCGATGTAGAGGTGGTCATAAATTCTCGGCCTCTGACCTATATGTCAGAGGATCCTTCTGATCTCGAAGTTCCTGATATCAACAGATTAGATGAAATAAACTTAACTCAGAATATCACCAGAGATTAAGAAAACAGTCCCAGAAAAATTTGGGGAGGAATATCTTGGGCTTATAGTGCAAAGTTCTTTGAAAAGAAAATTTGAGACCAATCGAAATAAATGACATGGTTCTTGTAGAGCAGGACAATTTAAAGAAATCCGATTGGCTAATTGATCGTGTTATAGGTATTTATCCCGGAAAAGACAACCAGCTACGTGTTGTGAAAGTGAAAACGATAACTGGATAATTGACCCGACCGATCAAATAACTGTATTATCTTGAGATTCCTTCACTTAAATCAACTCATTTAAGACATTTGTGTTTACTAAGCACAACATTATTTTTAATTTGTCTCTATAATATTTTTGAATTATAAGTAACTTATTAGTCTGCTTTGATGTTAGATTTGTAGTATTTTGAGATATATTGATTGATTGTGATAATTGTAAAGTATACTTATTATCACCTTCATTATACACCTCTCTTCTATCCCTACAACTCTCCATGCGAATCTTTCATTGTTCGAAACAGTGCTGGAAGTCTTCTTCATTCAGCTTCTTCAGGACAAGTGTTTCTTTCTCTTTGACAGCTGAGCGGACTCAAATCTTGTTCATTTTATTGAAGATTTCGTCTTCGGAAACAGATAGAAGTCACATGGTGGATGATCTAATACTAGTATGCCGTACTTGACCTAGAAACCCATTGACAGACAATGCGGAATGACTTGTCCTTCCACAATTCGGGTTGTTTCAACTTTATTCTTTCACGGAGTTCAACACAAACAGGATGATAATAAAGTTGATTAAAAATTTAACCTTAAGAAACCCAGTAAAGGTATACAATCCCATGAATAATAAACAACAACAACAATTTTTTTTGCTATGAATTTTGAATTGCTCTTTCGAGCTTTTTTTTGCTCTTCGTAAAGATGGCTTTTCCAGTGCATGGATTGGCGCTTTGTTTCCAAGAACATAAGTAAAAACCCACGATTCGTCACACTTCATTATCCATTCCAATAAGTTTGGGTCAATTTCAATAGCATTCGAAGTGTCAGTACAAGCATTTTTGCGAGATTCTTGCAATTCAAATGTGAGAATTTTAAGCACCATTTTGGCACACACTTTCAGTATGTTAAAATTGTTATTTAAAATTTTGCGTACGTATTCTTTGTTGATTCCTACAGCCTCAGTAATCGCACGAATACTTAACCGACTGTGAGATAGAACCAGATAACTAATTTTTTTTATATTGTCCTTCGTTTATGACGTGGAAGGACGACACCGGCGTGAATCGTCTTCAACATCTGCTCGTCCATCTTGTAAACGCTTACACTGCTCAAAAACGTACACACGTGCGTGCATAAATACGTGCACACATGCACATAAACATTCATTGCCATATACTTCTTTCAATAAATTATTAGTTTCAGTAGTGGTTTTTCCAAATTTCATATGAAATTTCTCAACAATACGTTGCTCTTTTGTTACACCTATCATTTTTCTGGCAAAAAATAACTCTAATGCGATCGAAGGCTATGGCTATACGGATATGTTTACAGAAGCTAGAGGCATGCGTACTACTTCAGTAGCAGTGTCAGTCTCGTTATTTAATAGCCATACTTCGTATGTTATATTGATTATTTGTATATAAGTATACCATCAAGAATATAAGTATACCATCAAACTATCACTGAGTCGTTTAAAAAAAATTATTATTTCACATGTTCTTAAGATTCATTGATGAATATTTTTCAAATAAAAAGAAGTAAAGTTCCCCGCAAGAAGTCCCTTCAGAAAGAAACAGGTAAGCGAGGAATCGCATGTTTTCTAAGAGTATCTGTTCAAAATAGGAAAGTCCCCTTAACACGCAACACACGTATATCAGACAGAGAAGAACGGAAGTACTGTGTGTGGAGATATTACTGATACGCTTTGGAGACGCTTTCCTAACACACAACCAGAATGTAAAAAAGAATTCGCTTCAAACTCACGTGCATGATTTACATGATTTTTTAGGAGGGCGCATAACTATCAAATTTAGGAAAGCTCTGCCTTTTTTTTAATATACCGATTAAATATACGAAGGAAATTAAAAAAGCTATTTTGAATCTGGAAATTTCAAGAGAGGTTTAAATCCTCAATAAATAACTTATTTTGATTATTGTAAATTTCTGACCGCACAACTGATAAAGCAAAGCTATTGTAATTCTGTTTCCACAATCGGATGTTTTCTCAGTTGAAAACATTTCTTGTTATTTCTAGAGACCAGTTTTAATTAAGTCTTTACGGGAGAGTACTTGGATTCAAGTAACCATTTGGATTATCTTTTATAGTAAAAGAAAGCCTCTATGAAGTTCAAACAAATGCCTTATAATATATTGTGTGTTAGGAAACGGATTAGTTACATCGCATGAATACAAAGAAATTTCTTCTCATAATTTTCGTAAAACCTTTTGTTTATTTAGTAATAATATAAATATTTATTCACGATAATTGGAACCATCCTAATACGCAGATTTTCATGTCTTACATAATTATGTGAAAAGCATTACATATGAGAGTGAAAAAATCTATCATGAAAAGGAAGAATTGAATTGTCTTAAAAAGAAAAAAAAAACTATACTTCTGAAATAATTAGTGAAGAGATGATATCCTATTTTGCATGAAGGTGGATAGATTTGCATCGCTGAATCTTTGCATTGGAATAATAGCAAAAGAATTAAGATTATTTAAATAATTGGTCGCCTAAAATCATAAGATATGAGTGGCAGAATATATGGAACAATGTTTTAAAATGAAAACGAATGTTAACTTAACGGTTGTGTAACTAAATGCACTAAAAGTAAAATTCGGTTTATTTCAGAGTATGGAGAATTAGGAATAATGCCACATACGCTTTCATAAATCCATAAAATTTTGTTTCACAGAAAGTAAATCGTCAGAGGTACATGGAAATAACAAAATGCTATGAATTTGCGACGTTGAAAGCTTTTGTGACGCATTCCCTTCAATCAAATTCTAATAATAATTAATTTATTTTTTATGATAAATTTAAATCTATAGTTAATATCGTTCTTAGATCAAACTATATTAATTATAACGATAAACCAACTAAGGGTGAGGAGGACGTGAGATTAATAATTTGCTGAATATTTATTTACACGTTTATGAAAATAATTACATTTTTTATGAAGATAAACTTATATTCTTATCCTGCATATCTAAATCTAAATCAAATTTACACTAGCAAATATGAAAAAAGAATACTTAGACATACAGTTGAAAATTATAGATTATAAAATTAGAAATAACATATATGGCAAGAGAAATATTCTTATATTTCATAAGATACTTTTCTGGAGTAGCTGTTTACATAGTTTTATTTTCAGAAGTATTATATTTGCTTATATTATTATTAGAAATAATAGTTTCATAAATTGCTGTATACTAAAAAAATAAAAATAATTTTTACAAGTTGCAATAATTTAAGTTCTCTTATTAATTTTATTAATAAACATATATATATATATATATATATATATATATATATATATATATATATAGTGTTACAAATATGAAATGTTGCTTCCCAGCAATACTGTTCGTATGGTTGCTGAGAGACGTTCACGGGCTTTCTGGACGCCAAGGGGAAAAGCAGGAATTCGACTTCCGGCCTTGGCGACAAAACTTGGCAACGGCTACAAATTTGGCTACTTTGGCGACAAAAATTGGCATCATGAATCTTCAAGTAAAATCTAGTTTCGTCGAGAAGTTTCCAGAATAGGACCGAAATATTGGAGAACTTCCTATGTATCGTCACATCCGGTTTTCAAGGTAGAAATAGACCGATCCGCTGATCGTGAGTTAGTTAGTCTTTCGGAGTGTAAGCAATGATCATGCTTGCTTTGCAAATTGCGTGGTTTTGTTGGGTGTCGGAACGTCCAATTTTTCAAAAAATCATGATTTGAGATTTTTTTATTTCCAAATTGTATAGCTTTTCACCTTTCTAAAGATACCTTATTTTTTATCTCTACGATAATTAGAAGCTTCAAAAACTTCGTTTTAAATAAGCATTGAAACGGGGCCATGCCCATTTAAAGGGCCAAAAAATGTAAACAACGCACTTCATTTTTGGACGATAGTCCTATGTGCTACTCTAAATGAATTTTTTTAAGCTTTCGTTATAAATGAGCCTTTCTTTTATTTGCATTTGCTCTTAAGAAGTTTCACTGTATCTGTGACTGATAGATATTTGTTTATACTTGCATAAGCACGTTTTAGTTCGAATACTACGAGCTTGTTCATTTTAGTTAGTGTTTGTTTCAAAACATATAACTGAATTATTACAAATATTTGTTGTTCTTTTTAGTTAGTGTTTGTATCAAAACACATAGCTTAATTATTTTAAATTGTTGTTTTCAAGCTATTTTATCATGCCTAGATCAAAGACAAGAGTATTTAAAAAAAAGGAAAGGACATTTTAACAAAGGCAGATGTGAAAATGCGAGTGAAAGTAATGACTCTTCTATAAGAAATAGTGATGTAGCAAAACATTCCAAGGAAGAAATAAATGTATCTTCCAGTGAAAAGAAGGTCAAAAATATGGATACATCATATTCGAATGATACTTATTCTGGTTTTAGGAATGTCATTATGGATATCAATCTTTTAGCCTATGCACTTTTTGAAGCTGTAAAATGTTTAAAGTGTGGTAAACAAGGAATTAGATTGTTACAACATGAAAAAAACTGTGGTGAAGCTGTTCAGTTTGATATAAAATGTCCTTCTTGTGATTATAAATATACTTTTTATAATTCTAAGCAGTGTGACAATAATTTTGAAGTCAATAATAGGTTAGTTTATGCCATGCGATGCATAGGGAAAGGGGCTGAATCTGCAGTAATGTTTTGCGATATTATGAATCTTCCACCACCACCTACAAAATTTACAAAATTTAATAATATTTTACTGCAAGCAGCTAGAGAAACTTGTGAAGAAAGTATGGCAGAAGCAGTTCATGAAGCTGTTGAAGAAAATGAAGGAGGAAGAGACATTGCTGTTGCGGTTGATGGTAGCTGGCAGAAACGAGGCTTTTCTTCGAAGAATGGTGTAGTGACAGTTACAAGTGTGGATACAGGTAAAGTAATTGATGTGGAAATATTATCCAAACATTGTATTTGTCCGAACAAAACTAAGCATCTTCAAAACTGTAAAAGAAATTTTGTTGGTTATAGTGGCAAAATGGAGGTGACAGGTGCTCTATCAATTTTTCGCCGTTCTGAATCGAAGTACAACGTTCGATACACAAGATACTTGGGTGATGGAGATTCGAAAGCATATGATTCCATTGTAGAGAACAATGTGTATGGGAACGAGTGTGCAGTGACAAAATTAGAATGTCTTGGACATGTAATGAAGAGAATGGGGACACGTCTTCGGCGCTTGAAAGCAAAGATGAGAGGTCAAAAGCTTTCAGACGGTAAACCTTTGTCTGGCAAAAACAGGCTGACAGAGGCAGAAATTGATCGTCTACAAACCTATTACGGTCTAGCCATTCGAAGAAATTTGTCCAGTGTAAAAGATATGCGACAAGCCGTGTGGGCAATATTTTTACACAAACTGTCGACTGATGAAAAACCTCAGCATGGATTTTGCCCATCAGATGCCGATACATGGTGCAAGTTTAGAAAGGCAGAGTTGCTTGGGGAAACCTATCATCATAAAAACAGTTTACCTGTTGCTGTTGTGGAGGCTATGCGACCTATTTTTAGGGATTTATCCAATCCAGAACTATTGAAAAAGTGTTTGCATGGCTGTACCCAAAACCCAAATGAAAGTGTAAATAATGTTATATGGTCTCGTGTACCAAAGAAAACTTTTGTACATATAGAAGCCCTCTCTTTAGGTACGTATGATGCTGTATCTTCTTTCAATATAGGTAATGTATCAAAACTACAAATTTTGAGAAAATTGAACATTGAGCCTGGTGACTATATGATACAGGCAATGAAACGTCTCGACAAAGAGAGGCTGTTAAAAGCTCGATATTCTTGTTTACAAAAAACAAAAGATGTTAGAAAGGAAAAAAGGCTCAAAAGGAAAAGAGAGGATGATGAAGTAAAAAAAAATGTGGATAATTTAGAGTATGGGGCAGGAATGTTTTGATAGGTAAGTACTTTTACGTTAAAACTCATTTATCTCAAAATGTGAATTTTTCATGTTCGATGTACCTTTTCTAAGAAACTACTGTTCATATATGTGTAATTTTTGTAGCACATGTTCATAATGCTTGCTAATATATACTGAAATGAGCTTTTTGTAAAAAATTGAAAAATGTATTTTTTGCAAATTTTTTTATATGAAAAAGAGTGAAATTTTACAATGTCTGATATAATATTTTGTAAATTGATAAAAAATTCAAAATTAGATAAAAGCTCATTTCAGTATTATAAGACAGATGTATTTTACTTGTGTAAAAAATTTCAAACTTGTATCTATAATAGATTTTGAGAAAAGGTACATCGAAAACAGCCAATTTAACATTATCGGTATAGGAGGTTCCGACTCCCCTTAAAATTGTGGATTGCTGTTCATTTAGTGCTGCAAATTTGTGCAAGTACGATCTTGTTGTCGTCTGTGTTTCCTGTTTTATTATTATTTAAAGAATAAATTACTATTTTTCTAGTATTTTGCTTGTCAGACTGTTCACCTACACACACCGGACAATTTTTCGTAACATTTGGTGTCAGAAGTGGGATTTATCTTTTGTGTATGATGAAGACAAGATTTTAGGCTACGATGGTTGATAGCGGCAATGCTGAATTGCTGGCTCTGCTTGCTGAGAGGAAGAAATCTACGGAAGCTGGGCAAGAGGAGATGAGGATCGGACAAGAAGAGATGAAGAAAAGAAGGGAAAAAGGGCAAGATGAGATGAGAGTACACGTCGAGACGCAAGGTGAGGGGATAAAAGAGCATGTCAACACATGTATAGGAAAAATTGAAGAAGATGTTCAAAGTGTGAACAGGAGGATTAACGAAGTGAAGAGTGAAGTCCAAGAGAAGATCAGCGTCCTGGAGAAGAGACTTTGTGATCTTGAGGAAAGACCAATCAATTCTCTGCCAAGTTCAGAAGTCATATATTCTAGAACGACAGTCAAACCCTTGACATTTGACGGGCAGACGTCCTGGTCTTTTTTTAAGACGCAATTTGACGTTGTGAGCTCTTCAAACGGATGGAAGGATCGTGTGAAAGCTAGTCAACTTGTGGCATCTCTCCGAGGGTCTGTGGCAGAGGTTCTTCTAGGAATCCCAGCTGGAAATCTGACGGACCTAACGACTATTGAAAGAGCCTTGGAATCCCGATTTGGAGACAGTCACCTTACCCAATTTTACAGGACTGAATCGAAGACAAGACAGCAGAAACCGGGTGAAAGCTTGCAAGTATTAGCCACCGATGTTTAGCGACTAATGAGTCTGGCCTATGCCGAGTGCCCTCTGGACATTCGGGAAAGTTTAGCAGCTCAGTACTTCGTGGACGCCATCAGAGACGAAGATACGCAACACTCAACGAGGTTGATGGATGCCAAAGACTTGAAATCGGCTCTGGCATATAGTATAAAATATGAAGCTGCAAGAACTGTTTCCAAGACCTCCAAACATGTCAGATGTTTAGAGGTGGAGGATGATTCAAAAAAAAAAGAAAAAGGATAAATTTGAATCTCTATTCAACAGGCTGGAAAAATTATTGAATAACTGCATCACTGAAAAGAAGAATGCCACTCGACGGAACTCGAATGTGACTTGCTGGCAGTGCAACAGGAAAGGGCACTTAAAGAGGGATTGCCAAGCGATTAAGCCAAATCAGGAAAACTACATCAAGGCCGTCTTGGGGGGGGGCGAAGGCTGCCTTTTTAAAAAAATGCCCTTGTAGATGGATTGAAAATTTCCGCACTCAGGGGAAAGAAAAATGGACTCTATTTAGAAGGATCGATTTTTGGTGTCCCATGTTTGATGTTAGTGGATACAGGTGTGAACGTAACTCTTTTAAGAACCGACATAGCTCAGAAATTGAATCAACAATTTATCTATGTGGCTCCAAATATCTTTTTAAAGACAGCCACTGGTGAGAAAGCTAACATATATGGGAAGTTGGATGCATCAATCGAATGTGGTTCCAGACGATTTCAACACAAAGTTTGCGTAGCTGACATCACCGATCCATGCATACTTGGCCTGGATTTTCTTCGAGAGTTCAACTTTATGGTAGACCTGGAAAGAAATGAGATACGGACAAGAGGGGAGGAAATTCCGTTGTTCTCGGCCAATATAGAGTTTCCAAAGTTATGCTCCGTATTTGCAAAAGAAAAGACTGTAATACCAGCCAGATCCGAATGCCTCATTCGAGGAGTTGCTAAAGCTTCTGAACATTTCAGGTATGCCGTAACGAATTCTCCAAGCCAAATTTCTGAAAAAGGTGTCCTTGTTGCGGCCACACTTGTCGATTTAAAAAAGGAAACGATTCCAATCCAAATTCTGAATATGGACAATAAACCAAAGACCATGGACAAAGGAGTTATTATTGCATCATATGAACCAGTGGTTGATATTGTTGCTCGTCTCCAAGAATTTTCTGGAGAACAACCTATCCAGTCGATCTTGGAGAATCTAGAAGGACTGAACGAAGATCAGCGAACAGAGCTACAAAAATTGCTCCAAGAATTTCGAAACTTGTTTTCCACATGTGACGCTGATGTCGGCCTTTGTAATATGACCCAGCTTAAAATCAATACAGGTGATCATCCTCCAATTAAACAATATCCAAGACATTTGCCTCTTGCTAGGAAGGAAGAAGCTGAGCGGCTAATTAAAGAAATGGTTGACAGCGGAATTATCGAGGAATCGTCTGGACCCTGGGCTTCACCTATCGTCCTTGTTAAGAAGAAAGACGGATCAACACGGTTTTGGGTTGACTATAGAAAACTGAACGAAATTACGAAAAAGGACAGCTATCCTTTGCTTCGAATAGACGACACCCTGGATTCTTTGAATGGAAGCCAATGGTTTTCGACATTAGATTTGAAAAGTGGGTATTGGCAGTTTGGAATTCAACCTGAAGACAAAGAAAAGACAGCCTTCACCACTGGACAAGGACTTTGACAATTTAAGGTAATGCCCTTTGGACTTTGTAATGCATCTGCGACATTTAAAAGATTGATGGAGACCGTTTTACGTGGACTTCCATCTGAAGCCTGCTTAGTGTATTTAGATGACATTATAATAGTAGGAAAAACATTCGAAGAACATTTCAGTAATATTCGTAAAGTATTCCAGAGATTGCAGAAAGCCAACCTTAAACTAAGCCCTAAGAAATGTAAATTCTTTCGAAAGGAAGTTTCTTACCTAGGACACGTTATTTACTCCGAAGGAGTGAAAACCGACCCAGAGAAAATTAAAGCAGTGGTTGATTGGCCTCGTCCAGAGACAGTACACGAGCTTCGAAATTTTCTTGGACTCTGCACCTATGATCGTCGATTTGTAAGAAATTTCTCCACAATAGCCAGACTTCTTCATACATTAACGGAAGCAAAATCTAACTTTCATTGGACAGAAGATTGCCAGAAATCCTTCAATAGTTTAAAGCAGGTACTGACATCTTCACCTGTTCTCACCTACCCCAGGACTGACGAAGATTTTACTCTGGATACGGATGCCAGTAATGAAGGAATAGGAGCTGTGCTATCCCAGAAAATTGGGAACGAAGAGTGTGTCATCGCTTACTTTAGTAAGAGCTTAGGTAAGCCGGAAAGGAGTTACTGCGTCAGCCGTAAAGAAATGTTAGCCATTGTTTAATCTACAGATCATTTTCATTATTACATCTATGGACGGAAATTTCTTTTTAGGACTGATCATGCTTCCTTGAGATGGCTTTTAAATTTTAGGGAGCCTGAAGGCCAAGCTGCTAGTTGGATTCAACGACTTCGAGAATATGACTTCGAAATCCAACATCGCAAAGGAGCTTCTCACGGTAATGCAGATGCCCTCTCCCGGAGACCCTGCAAAGAAAGCTGCAAACATTGTGTGAATACCAAGAAAAAGTTTGGATTGAAAACGGATAGTTCCGTGAGAGTTCTAACAACTACAGCTTCATATTCTTGGTCTTCAAGTGATATCCAAAAGGCTCAACTAGAGGATCCAGACATTAAGTTATTTCTGGAGAAGAAATTGAATTCGGCCGATCAACCATCTTGGCAGGAAATCGCTTCGGAGAGTCCTACATCAAAAACGGTATTGGGCTCTTTGGGACTCCTTACATCGTAAGGATGGCGGTCTATACCGTAAGTGGGAGAGTGATGACAGAAACTCTTGTCGATGGCAGCTTATTCTCCCGAAAAGTCAAATACCAGAAGTTTGGCGAGAGACTCATGACAGCGCAAGTGGAGGCCATTTTGGTATAATGAAAACGTTAAGTAAGACTAGGGAGCGATTTTATTGGAATCGACTTCGCGCTGACGTTGAGAAATGGTGCAGAAAATGCCACGCTTGCGGAGCCAGAAAAGGACCCAAAACAAGAACTAAAGGTCGCCGGCTACATTACAATGTAGGTGCGCCGTTCGAAAGAATGGCTTTGGACATATTTGTGCCTTTTCCTGTGATGGCAAATGGCAATCGATACGTCCCAGTATTAATGGTCTATTTCACGAAGTGGCCAGTGGCGATCCCCATTCCAGATCAAGGAGCCTCAACCGTAGCTAAAGAACTCGTTCGTAGTTGGATATCTCATTATGGCGTGCCTATGATATTACATTCAGATACAGGTAAAAATTTTTAATTCTGCACTCCTTACCGAGCTGTGCAAACGCTTGAGAATTCTAAAAACTCGAACTAAAGCTCAACATCCAGAGTCCGATGGCATGGTGGAGAGGTTTAATCGAACAATTTTAAACCATTTGTCTTTATTCGTTTTGAAGAATCAAATTGATTGGGACATGCATTTGCCACTTTTTCTCCTCGCCTATAGAAGTGCTGTCTCCGAAGCGACTGGAGGGACTCCGTCAGAGATGCTGTTTGGTAGAACGCTTCAACTGCCCAGTGATATCCTCTTTGGACGCCCGACAGATACGCCTTCCTCGCTAAATGAATACATGAATGACTTAGAAGCACGATTGGAAAGCGTACACGCATTTACCAGAGAGCGAATAAAACTAGCCAGTGAAAAAATGAAGATTCGTTACGACTCCGGAGCAAAAGGGCACCGATTTAAGGAGGGTGATTCTGTATGGATGTATAACCCAAAGCGACGGAGAGGACTCAGCCGAAAACTCCAACAGATCTGGGAAGGCCCCTACACTGTCGTCAAGAAGTTAAATGACGTTGTCTACAGAATTCAGAAGTCGCCGAATGCTAAACCGAAGGTCATTCACATTAATCGGCTAGCTCCATATCAGGCGACTAACCATAGTTGTTCGCAATGAGACTGCCGGGACGTCAGTCTTTAAAGAGGAGAGCAGTGTTACAAATATGAAATGTTGCTTCCCAGCAATACTGATCGTATGGTTACTAAGAGACGTTCACAGGCTCTCTGGAAGGCCAAGGGGGAAAGCAAGAATTCGACTTCCGGACTTGGCGACAAAACTTGGCAACGGCTACAAATTTGGCGACTTTAGCGACAAAAATTGGCATCACGAATCTTCAAGTAAAATCTAGTTTCGTCGAGAAGTTTCCAGAATAGGACCGAAACATTGCAGAACTTCCTATATGACGTCACATCCGGTCTTCAAGGTATAAATAGACAGAGCCGCTGATTGTGAGTTAGTTTAGTCTTTCGGAGTGTAAGCGATGATCGTGCTTGCTTTGCAAACTGCGTGGTTTTGTTTAAAACTGTGGATTGCTGTTTATTTAGTGCTGCAAATTTGTGCAAGTACGATCTTGTTGTCGTCTGTGCTTCCTGTTTTATTATTATTTAAAGAATAAATTACTATTTTTCTAGTATTCTGCTTGTCAGACTGTTCACCTACACACACCGGACAATTTTTCGTAACAATATATATATATACATATATATATATATATATATATATATGTATACTGGTGTTCAAAATTAAGAGAATTTACATAATTTGCATAATTTGTAGACCATACACCCTATTAACCCATTTTTTTTCCTATTCTGCAACTGCTGTTTCATACCTTGCAACTCCGAAGAGTGTTACGCACGATCATGCATTTGTATTATAAATGTTGATTGGTAATTTTTTTGTATTATATCAACATATCAACCCTATGTACACAGCAAATTTCATTAAAATCTGTCCAGTAATTCTAGAGATAATCGACAGAATAGGAAAATCCTCTTAATTTTGAGCAACAGTATATATATATATATATATATATATATACTGGTTTATTATTAAAGCACATAAAAATAAGGCAACAATTAAAATCCAAAATCAACAAAAGGAAACATTTATAGAACTATGTAAAATAGATGAATAAAAGTTGAATGAAATTCGAAACTAAATGAATAATTTGAATTAAACAAAACAAAACCCAACAAAATAAAATATGCTCATTTATATATAAACTGCTGTTTGTAGAAAATGCAACACCATGAAGGAATCATCAGAATCAAATGAAATTCGCAGCAAATGTCAATTATAGGATATTATGCAAATTAATAAAGTTTCAGAGCCATCGCGCGTGCGCGGCGCGCGCAGCGCCCTCTGAATTGATGCTGAAAGCGTATAAATAAAGTGCTGTAGCGGGACGTTGAAAAAAGTCTATGATTATTTGTTAGTGGCAAACGTTTAGTGAGACCTGAGTATGCCTCCACGACGGAAGAATAAGAAATTCAAGCAACTTACGGAGTTTGAACGAGGGAGGATAATCGGCCTTCGAGAAGGAGGATTTTCCTATCGCGCAATAGCAGCTCGTATGCAGCGGAACAGTTCCACAGTGATGCGAGTTTGGAAGCAGTGGACCGACGAGCACCGAACAACTCGAAAAACAGGCACTGGACGACAGAAGGTGACGTCAGAGCGCGATGATCGACACCTGCTCCGCATGGCGGTGAATGATCGCACAGCTTCCTCCAGGCAGCTGGCAGCACGTTGGTCTACTGCTACAGGTGTACAATTGTCGGCTTCGTCAATTCGTCGTCGTCTGCTGCGCCGTGGATTGCGTGCAAGGGTGCCTTTATACAGGATTCCCCTCACGGCGAATCATCGACGGCTGCGTCGGCAGTGGGCTCTTGAGCACAGAGACAGGCGAGCTGAATGGCACCAAGTTGTCTTTTCAGATGAATCACGCTTCAATTTGTGGACCCATGATGGCCGTGTTCGTGTTAGACGTTATGCCGGTCAACGCTGCCTTCCTGAGTGTATTATTGAACGACATAGTGGTCGAACACCCGGAGTTATGGTCTGGGGTGCGATTTCGTATCATGGACGATCCAATTTGATACGAATTGAGGGTAATCTCAATAGCAACAGGTACGTCCGTGAAGTGCTACAGCCCGAAGTCGTTCCTTTCCTTCAAGGCATCCCTGGAGCTATCTTTCAGCAGGATAATGCACGCCCACATGTTGCGCGGACTGTTCGAGACTTCTGTTCAGCACAACGCATGCAGCTTCTTCCTTGGAATGCTTATTCACCGGATATGACGCCTATTGAGCACGTGTGGGATATGGTTGGTCGGCGTCTCGCTCGTGATCCGCGTCCTGCAGTTTCCAAAGACGAACTTTGGTTGCGCATACAAGCGATATGGAATTCTCTTCCTCAAGCAGATATTCAACATCTGTTTGACTCCATGCCACGTCGTATAGCAGCACTTATTGCAGCGCATGGTGGCTGCACCAAATACTGATTTCGGACGCTTAATTTGTTTCTTTTGTTTTGAAAATTTCATCATTTATTTGTATCAGTACAAGTCGTTTCTGCATTAAATTTCATTTGATTCTGATGATTCTTTCATGGTGTTGCATTTTCTACAAACAGCAGTATATTTACATATATTTGCGTGTGCGTGCATATACGTGTTCAATTCCAAATGTTCAGACCCATCTGATTAACATTCCAGATGTCTGTTGCGCATGCGCGTGTCATGATGATTCTTCCAATTAAGATTTAAACACCAAACGAGAAGGGTGTATTGTTTTGAGGCTCTTTGCGATGTAGTTCGTTAAGTTTAATCTTTTTTAAGTGATGATTGGATCTATGAGAGCTATTCAATAAATTTTAATTTAATTATTGTATTTGAGAAATTAATGAGTTGAGATAAACTGAGCTTTGACTATTTTGGTCCGTCAAACCAGTAGAATAAGTGAGAAGTGTTTGAGGGTAGGATTACGATTATACACTTTCTATGGTTGTCGAAAACCAAGAATATTTGAGAAGTGGGAATTTGATTATTTGAATGATTGCTATTTATCAATTTATTAAAATAGAAAAATGTTCAAAAAGTGTGATAAAGGAGATTTGAGGATTATAGCATCTGAATTAGGAGAAACTGTAATTAAGAAATTATTTATTGTTGAGTTGACAGAACTTATTAAAAAATAGTTTTTTTAAGCAAAATAATGAATTTTTTTGAGAAGGAATTTTATAAATTTGTCGAATATCACAAAATTAATGAGAAAAGACAAATTTATTTAGAACAAATTAAATTAGAGAGGGTTAAGACTGATTTAGAGCTCGTGCATTTAAGAGCTGATCCGAGACTAGAGAATCAAACTCTAATTGAACGTGATATGGATGTTTAAAACTGTCTAGATTATTTGGTAAAGAGCATAAAGATTTTATAAAAGTCCCTACTAGGCTTGAAGGCAGGGCAATTTTCTTTCTTTTTCTAGGAACAGCATTTGTTTCAAAGAATGTTCCTTGTAGTGTTTGCTTATGGTTCGAAGACCTAGAGTGAAATGAATCACGACATTTAAAACATAACTAAATTTTTATTTTAAGAAAAAAAGGCTTGTAGGCCTACTATTACTACTCCCATGGTACCAAAACCTTCAACTACCTCGTAACAAAACTCTTTCTCTCTTCTGGCTGGTGGTACTGCAAGCTCCACGTAGTGGAGGATTGCGACTCATTGCCCAATGAGGATGGGAACATTACATTCCTGATAAATATAAATAAGAAATTCTTTTGAATTTATTAGGCAAAATAGCCGCGAATGTGATCTCTTATATAAATGATGAATTGAGCAATTACGAAAAAGTGAAAAATATTGTGAGAGTTAGAACCCAATCCCAAGTCACGTTTACAGAATTTTATAAAGTCATCACGCCAATAAAACAAAACTTTTACACAATTTGCTTCTCGTTTAATAACGAAGTATTTGAAATTGAAAATTTTATCAGAGTTTAAGTCATTTAATTAGCTAATTGTATCCGATAAAATATTTATTACTCTTGAAAAAGATGTAGAAGAGCATATTTTTGTTAAATAATAGGATGGATGATTTTGTCCTACTTAACTGTCTAAAGAAATAGATTAGTATTACGTCACGGGGAAAAAGTGTTAAATAAAGTTCGAGTTCTTAAAGTAATAACGTTTATAACAAATATATTCCGAAGGTATTTTTAAGTGATGTTAAAATGTATATGTATTGTGTAATGAGAATCGTTTACTGTATAAGTCTCCTTAGTACAATGAGCTATCTGTAAACGAAATAATTAAAAACTTTAAGAGAGCAAAGATATTGCTTTAATTGTTTATCTGTGATTCACAGAGTAAAACATTGAAAGTCAAAATTCTCTTGCACTCTCTGTGGTAAAAGACACAGCGTGACTTTTCATTTTACAACCCTCAACGAATGGATGGAAGTGAAAATAAGCAAATGGGATAAGGTGTTAGTCACAAATCTCTCCACACAAACAGCTGTACTATCCAAAGTGTTACCATAGAATCGAGAAAGTAGTTTATTTGCTGCTATTGGTGAAACCAAAAAAGCGCAATTTTATTGAGCTTGAAAGCAGTAGAAAGCAGAGAAAAATAGGAAATAAAATTCGAATTCAAATAGATGATTGTGAAGGTAACCCAAAGAAAATTGAATTGAAGCATTTAAGATGGGCGCGTAAAAAAAGGCAAGATCTATTTCAAATACACAAAAAGAGTGAAAAATCAGAAAGAATATCATCCAGAAACAAACCCCTTAAGAAATGCGACACAGTTGAAAGAAAATACAGATTTAGGGGATCAAGGAAAAATTTTGCAGCTAAAAATCCGATGTACAGAACAAGTCAACAGGAGGGAACGGATGGTCTCAGGCTGAGTTAGACAGTAGCAACGGTATCAAGTGAAGAACACTTCAAGATTTATGACAATCGTGTTTTGGTGGCCAGCAGAAGGGTGTAATGTGACAACAAAAACATCCCCATAAGTGTGTGAGAGGTAGAATTGAAAATAATTGGCTCTTTGTGCATTTGCCCCTTAGACGATCTTCACCCTCATAACAACGATGAACGATCCATCGATTTCAGTGTTACTCTTCCCCAAATCAAGCCAATTGAAGACCCAGCCGCGGTATGTATGAGTTTTAGTGGATGAAGAAATCCCATATGCAGTGAAAAATGAAGGGCTATTCAATATTCCAGAGGACGGTGTTGTCAAAGCACTTTTGGTTTCATACCCCCGTGTAGATGATTGGATAATCTTAAGAGAATGGTGAGATCTTTCCTTATTTTTATCTAGGCAATAGAGACATAATATAAAAAATGGCACTCTAAATTCACTCTATCTCACTGAGCCATGAAAATCGCTCGAAACCGCCCTGCCTTCATTCTTTAAAAAATCAGCGATTTTTTCCCGCTATCCTATATCCTATCAAAAATGTTCTTTTTCCATAACTTTGAAATTGGATTTTTAATTGTAAGAAAATATGAAACAGTGCAAAAGTCGCCCCTCTACGCATCTACTGGGCAATCAGATGCAATGGAAGATAATACTGGCCTTGATTGATTTATGAAAATTTGTGCGAGACTCGAATCTAAATATAAAAAGGAAAATTCTTTCACACAGAAGATTGTAGACAGTGGTCGAAAAAGAATCCATCTCTATGCTAAAAAACCCAACAGAACCTTCCTAAGATAATTAACTCTCAGATATTCCATACCTCTACAAAAACTGAGTGGGGATTATTAACATTTTCAATTTACAATTATTGATTACATTAATAATCATTTAGCCAAATGATTACAACTACGTATTTTTTCAAAACAGTATTGAATTTCTGATTTTGTTTTTATTCTTCAGTTATTGAATTAAGTCTTTAGTACATGCAATGGGAATACATATATTACTCTAATAAATTAAATGTAAAATGTCAGAACAATTTTTATGCACAAAGTAAATATTTCTACATAAAAATTAATTTTCTGAATGTCAAAATTTTACATTGACAAATAATACAAAGTTTTCAGATTGTTTTCTACTGTGTATTAATTTTAAATTCATTCTGTTTTAAAATTTAGTTGTGAGGTATTTAAACTTAAAATACGTTGATTTGAATACGTTGATTACTGTTTGGTATTTTGTAAAATTTCTCTAAATTAGTATTGGTTTGACATAGGATTTGGGAAATATTTAGAAATTGGTTATGTTCGTCTTAAAGAAAAATTTATCTTTAAAATATATTTATTTACAATAATGGATTGTCAAGCATAAAATGTCCCTGATGACCCTATCTATTATTTACATTTGTAAAAATTATGAACCATGAAACAAAATTTATATTTTACAAATGCTATTTACGAATTAATTGGGACGCTTTAAGTGCTTTAAAAATGTCGGAACCCTATTATTAAGTTGTTCTTGTATACAAAATGATCACAAAAAATGAAATTGTGATTTACACGTTCCTGTTGATAATTTATTTACATGAATTATGTGCTGGAATTTCGTTTTACTCAAGTCCTTTTATTTTCATTCCTAGGATTGATTATTTCTTAACGTTTCACTTGGAAGTAACACGGACTTCGGAATTTTGAGTCCCCGTGGAGTGACGAGGCCAATACTTGAGCTGTTAAATTTCTCTCCACATTTCTTCACCACTCCAACGGAAGGACTTGCAGCCTCGACACATTTAACGTGCATCAGTCCCGTTACATGTCGAGTCATTAGTGGCATCAGAATTCAAACCCCCGACTCTACGGAAACAACATCGATTGCGAGCTCACGACCACGCCTACTCGGATAACGCGGCCTCCCTTCAATCACAAAATGCATGAGAAAAATTTGAAAACCACTTTGTTTCGGGGTTTTCATTTTGGAATTTTGTCCTCATTAGGAATCATACTTTAAATTATCAACTTTATGTGGCTCATACTCTACTGTATTTTCAATTCTATATGCTTCACGCACGATTATCATGTCAGTATAAGAATATGGTTCACGTCACCTTATGGTTCGAAAATATAGTTAAATGAGTTTCTACTATTAAAACTTAACAAAAATTTGTTCTATGGCCAAAAGGATCATAGCGCTCCATGAGAGGCCAATTGTTGCTGCTAATTTGCTATTGAACCTTCGACTCTATATATCAAACATTATTTTTCTCCTTCCTCTCGGGTGGTTTTTCTAGCATCACAAGCTAAAGCTTCTGAAACATTGGTCGGGAGGAATAACATTGCACATACCATTAAATTTTAACTATATCTAAATTATATATAGGTAACACCTCCATTTTTATGTCAGAAACTGTGAAAGGAATCGAAATAATCATTACGTGTACAATCTTAGTGAAATTAATATTGGTTGTAAGAAAAAAAATCAATATTATAAATACGGTTCTCATTAAAAACATTACCACAAATAAACCATTGTTAAGTCGTTAAAAACAAAAACTTATATTTATTTTAACACAAATTTTTTTTCTTATCTCGAAACAATATATATATGTGTGTGTGTGTGTGTGTGTGTGTGTGTGTGTGTGTGCTCTTTTTACGACAAGGTTCAATACCCGATACTGACAACATTAAGAAATACACGTTAAAGTATTTTTTATTTATTCTCTGTTTTCAGTAATTTCTAAAACCTTCCAGAATATAATATACGTTTCCAGGGCAGCATTCTGGAATATTCTCACGTAATATATCAGCCCTCGAGTTCCCAGCCAAGAGTAGGTGTTCTTTGTCTGCTAATAAACCTCGTTATTCACTTATCTATTGGGTGTTCAATTCAACCTGCTTCAATATCTACGTGCCATTCTGGTGGACGTGCGAGGTAAAACAACTGCTACATTCTGGGTATCCGCATTCTATGTTAAGAAGTATTCGATAGCAAAATATTTCTTCTGAGTTCGGGATTTATACTGCATCGAAAATAATGAATACATTCATGGTCATAAGAATTTGCGAACCAAGAAATAAGAGTGGAATTGTTGCGAAACTTGGCATGAAGGTACGTGTCGGGCAGATATGTAAATTATTAGAAATGCCGCGTGATTGCACATTACATAATGCCAGCTGAGGGAGTTGAATTCCGTTCTCCTTGGATTATAAAATAGGTAGCAGAGCTTTTTCGTGTGTATTTAATCTGGTACAGACGGATGCTTTTTAGCTAGAGATGTCATTACGCCACTATTGGAGACAATATGAATAGCTGTCAGAAATCGAGAGGGGAAGAATCATGGGATGATGGAAATCGGGTAACCAGCTCGTCGAGTAGCTCGCCATCTAGGCTGTTCTGACTTAACTGTGAGGAGATGTAGGAACCAGTGGACGAGAGAGGTCTGTTACACAGCGAACAGGCTCAGGACGCCCGACAGACCTATAGACGAAAATACCTTCCCATCATACGACACACATGTATTGTGCCAACTATCATATTGTCCACCATCCATACACAGGCAGCATTTTCACTATGAGCCTCTGTGTCAGTCAATACCATCGCACGGTACCTGACTGAAGGACAGTGCGCCTATTACATGTACTGCCATTGACACCCAATAACCGTTGCCTCCGTTTGGAGTGGTCTTTAGCTCGAAGAGATTGAACTGCAACTAAATGGAATCAGGTCGTCTGTAGCAACGAATCCAGGTTTAATTTGGTCAGTGATGACAATCGCGTACGTGTGAGAAGGCAGGCCCCGTGGAGAACATCTCAATCCTGCCATCTCTGTACACAACGCGTCCACAACTGGTGTAACGGTATGAGGTACCATCGCATATGACATCTGGTCACCTCTTATAGTGATTCACGGCACCATGACAGAGCCCAGAGGTACGTTCGTGACATTCTTCAGTCACATGTGCTATCATTCATGGTCGGACTTCCAGGAACCATTTTTCAACATGACTAAGCTTTCCTACACACAGCAAGGGTTTCACAGGCCGGCCTCAGCTATATTTCCACCTTTCCCTGGCCTGCTTGATCCCCAGATTTCTCACCGATCGAGCATATCTGGAATCATTAAGGATGGAAAGTTGGACAGCTACGAGTTTGGTCGAATTAAAGGAGCTTTTACAACAGCTGTGAAACGAGATGTCTAAGGACGTCATACGGTACTTGAATGCCTCAATGCCCGATCGTATCAAATCAACTATTTATGCTAGAGGTGGCCCAACAGGGTACTAAAACTTCCATTCATTAGTAATTTTTCTTACAATAAATCATAATTTTGCTTTGATTTTGTAATTACTTACATCGACGTTGCACTTGCGTATGTAGAATTTTGTTATAATCAGACATCTCTTTCTTGGTGCGCAAATTCTTAGGACAATGAGTGTATATATATATATATATATATATATATATATATATATATATATATATATATATATATATATATATATATATATCTCTTCTCCTCTCTATATATATATATATATATATATATATATATGCTCTATACAGGTGTGCTTACAGATCAAATATAAGAGGTTAATTTACCGGTTTTCAAAGTTTAGAAACATGACAAGTTTGAAACATTTATTTAATAAAATCTTACCGAAAATAAGACAAATTCGTTTGTTTCTTTCTTCCTATAAGTATTTCATAAATTTATGAAAAAAAGACTATTTATAAAATCATCTGACTTCTCAAAATGTAATAAATCTAAGAAAATTAAATTTCGACTCAAAGAAAAACATTCCTTAACTCACCTTTTTTGCGTTAAAAATTGCTTTCCATTAGTCCACGTCAGAGATTACTCTACAATTTCAGTTCTTTCAATAGAATGATGCCTATCACAAAAATATCCATCTTGAATTTGAAATGTAATCATTAGTTGTAATATTTTTCTTTTAGAAACTGATTGTAAAACAATAAGTACTCACTTGACTTCCCGTTAATAAATATCGTTTCCAGATAGCCTATTTCCCTACATTATAAATCGTGTAAAAATTCATTTCAAGTAGATTTCTTTTGAGTATATCGTAATTGATTTGTTGAAACAGCAAAATTTTCAAAGGGGAAATATCTTATATATGAGTATGTTGTTTAAAAAATTAATAGACAAAAAGAGAACTGGAGAAAACTGTATTGTTTTAGATGACTATTTATTTTTATATTTGTTTATTATAATATCTTATTTATTACAATCTTAGCCGCCCTTTTTTTCCAATGTTATTGCTACTGAAAATTGGGTGCGGCTTAGAATCGAAAGTGGAAACATTTGTTGGATGGTAGAAATTGAGTTTCCATCCCTTTCAAATGGAAAAATGTAATCGCTGTTCTGGAGAACTACATTAATGACTCATCACATTCCGCAGTTTGTCTTTAGTATTCAGTTTATCCTGAACTTCGTTGTCTGCAGGTATTTAGAAACTTTATTTTTGTATACGCTTCTTTTTAAACAACTTTACATCTAAGGTATAGGAAACGGCATCAAGGCAAGTTCTCTATGACGCAGGTATGAAAAGGAAGATGATCTTATACACAGAAGAAAACACAAATAGAGCATCGTCCAGAAAATTTGATACGGATGAAGCATATATACTTCGATGACATAAACATCGTGATATGATTTTTGTTTGTAAATCTTCAATAGTCTTTCACTGGACCGAAAAGGAAGATATTCCTAAATAGATGATAATGTTGCTCAATTTGTATGTGACACTCAATCTGAAGGATTGCCAGTTACAATACAAATGCTACAATGCATGGCAAAAGTAGCCGTTCAAATATTTAAAGCCGTTAAAATTCAATTTTTAAAGCATCCAAAGGTTGGTGGGAAAATTTATGAGAAGGTAAATATTTTCTTTGTGACGGAGAACTTCAAAGTGCTAAAATCCTTTCTGCAGATTTCGAAGATAAACTCATGCAGTTTTAACGTCACCTCATCGGTAAACGAAGGTATGCGTATGAATTCAAGAACATTGAAAAAGCCGATGAAACTCCCCTGGACTTTGATATGCCACAGAATTATATTGTAAATTCAAACAGTGAGAAAGAGATGAAATCTAAAAGAAAAAAAATTCTTGATACGATAAAACAACTTATCACTCTAATGATGTGTGTTACGACAGAAAGCCATATATCATCTCCGTATTTGATTCTTAACAATAAATGAATCCCCAAAAAGGAAAATTTTCTCTAAGTCATAATCGTACATGATCAGAAAAACGGATGGATAACAACCGAAATTATGTAAAATTGGACGAATTCAGTGTGAAATATAAGACTAGGAGCTCTTCGAAACTCTCTAATTACCATGAATGCGTTTAAACCTTACAGGAGGGGGTATGTTTTTTATACCACATATTTAGTATGTTAAAAATCTTTATAAAATACGCCTTTTTCCCACACATTTATCTTCAAACGGTAGCTTATAGTTTGCTTTAGTTCCCAAAAAGTGGCTATTTTATGCCTTACAGAAATGTTTCTGAAATGAATTCAAAATTTTTAATTCATCAGTTACACTATCTTCGTGTTTGAAATTTTATGTAAATACTGCGAAGTACACTCATGGACAAAAAAATTAGCGCACCAAGAAGGAATCGTCAAAATGAAACGAAATTTTACATACGTAATGACTACTTTGATATAAGTAAATAATTAGAAAATCAAAGAATAAGAATAATTTATTTCAGAGAAAAAGGCAAAAGAACGGAGGATTTAATACCCTGTTGAACCCCCTGTAGCGCAAATGCACGATGCGATACGATCGGGCATTGAGGCATACAAGTTCTGTATGATGTCTTGAGACATTTCGTTCCATATTTGCTGTAACCTTGCCTCTAGTTCGTTCAAACTCGTGGTATGCCCAACTAGCCGTCCCAAATCATCCCAGATATGCTCGATTGGAGACAAATCTGGGGATCGGGAAGGCCAAGGAAGGGTAGTAACAGTGCGGAGACAGTCTTGTGACACCCTTGCCGTGTGAGGCCGAGCATTGTCTTGTTGAAAAATGGCTCCTGAGAGCCTTGCATGAGTGGCATCACATGTGGTTGCAGGATGAAACCATACCGCTAGGCTGTCATGGTGCCACGGATCAATACTAGGTTCGACCGTGTATTGTAGGCAATGGCTACCCATACCATCACACCAGCTGTGGGAGCAGTGTGTTGCTGTAAAGCAAAGGCAGGATTGAGACGTTCACCACGGGGTCTCCACACACGAACACGATTGCCATCACTGCTGAGATTGCTAAAGACGACCTGGTTCCATACCACTGCGGTCCAGTTTCCTCGTGCGCGAGCACCACTCCAGACGGAGGCATCGATGGGTGGGTGTCAAGGGCAGCACACGTAATGGGCGCCGCGATCCCAAAACGTCCTTCAGCCAGGCGCCTTCGTATGGTTCGAGAAGACACAGGGGCCCCTAGTGAAGGTGCTAATTGTGCCTGGATAGCGGCCGATGAAGCAGTTGGCTGTACGCGTGCATTTCTTACGATGTGGCGGTCTTCTCGACGACTGGTTTGTCGAGAGCGTCCTGAGCCTGGTCTTCGTGTAAATGACATCTCTTGGATCCGCTGGTCTCAACACTTCCTCATAACACAATCAGAGCGGCCTAATTGACGATCTACTCGCCTAGCTGACCATCCAGCTTCTATCATGCCATTGATTCTCCCCCTCTCAAACTACGACAGCTGCTCATATTGTCTTCGAAAACGGCATAATGGCATGTCTATCTCATCTCTTCCTTTATAAACGATTCAGCACACTCAAACAAGCTTCGGTTACCTGTTTTAAACTCCATGGAGAACGACGTTAAATGCCCTCTACCGGCTGTACGGAATGCGCAATCACGCTGCCTTTCTAATCATTTGCATATCTCCCCGACATGTACCTTCATGCCAAGTTTCGTTACGATCCCGCAATTATTTCTTGGTGCGCTAATTTTTTTGTCCATAAGTGTACTTAAAACAAAATATATAAAGCATTAATTTCATAAGTTAAACTAAGTGGTGTAAAATTTATACCACCACCCACACTGAGGGTTAGTGAGCAACAGATGGCAACACTGAAATGTTCGATTAAAACTGACATGTGACAGTTCTCCTTGTTACACAGGGAAGGATAGATGTCATAAATAAGTTTTCGAGCGCCAGTGTGACAAAAATCAGACTTATTCTCCTAAGAAAAGAAATTTAAAAGAGAAATAGAAATTTATCAACTCGGTGTATGCCCCTCAAAAGTCAACAAACAAAAGTGCAAGCTCTCTTCAGGTTTTATAACTACTAATTTGCAATTTTTTTTTTTTTTTTTTTTTTTGTGGATAATGTAGTCATTGCGCGAGTGTTAGGGTAGCAAAAGAGATCTTGCCGACATTTAACACAAAATGCATATTCTGGTGTCGTAGCGTTTTGGAAGGAATCCAGTCATTTTGTATGCAATAAACTTTATTTTTGTAGATGACATTTTACACTGGCAAACTTCAAAAGTAGACATCTAATAAGAGTGTAAATCAGCGGCGATTGCAACTGAGGAAAAAAAAAGAGAGAGAGAGTGATGAAAAGTTTGTATCAGATTTTATACACTTGATACTCAAGATGTTTAACCCCGCTTGTCGGTTTCTCATAATTTGAAGGCAACAGCTACAACGTAAGGCGTTGGTTGGAAAATTAACTTGAGAGGGTTACTAAAACAGATTATTGGGGAATAAAGTAAAAGAAGGAAGTTAAAATGTACTTCGGCAGGACATCACACATACAAACACGCACACATATTACCGCATAAGATGACCATTAAAATGTAACGCGAGGAAAGAATGAACTAACTAAAATCGAAATGAAAGAAAAGAAAGAAGGGGTTAGGATATGTAAATCATTCGTATTTCAGCACATTTAAACGATGCAGGAGGGAGAAACGATATCTGAAGCACTGCATAAAAGTTAGGTTGTGCAGTGAATTTTTCATTTGGAAAGTACTAGGGAATATAGGAGTTTGCTCATAATATCGTGTTATGTCACGAATAAGAAGAAATGCTTACCAGCAAGTGTCGGAATTCGATTTAGGCAAGATCGTTGCTTATCGAGAGTGTGGACAATCGTTTCGTGATATCGTCTGTATCACTGGCCCAAACCCAACCACTGTCATGCAAATATGGAATCAATGAGTTGCTGAGGGTCATACTGAACGGCATACAGGATCTCCGCACCCTCCTATTACTAATGCTAGAAAGGACTGACATATTGTGAGATGAGTTCTGCCAAATCGTTCAACCACATCACGATACACTAGTCAGGGTAATTGCATGTCTGCAGCCTACCCAGTCACCGCTTGTACAATGCGACGACGTTTGCAGCAGCATGAACTGTCAGCACGGCAACCTTTACTTCAGCTTCCCTTGAAAATGCAGCACAGACAGAGACAGCATCTCTGGTGCGCCGAATGACAAAGCTGGATACAAGAGTAGCACAATATCATATTTCCAGAAGAGTTCGGGTTCTGCGCTTAGTATTCTGATGGCTGTATACATGTCTGGAGGCTCCGAAGAGACCGCTCGTAGCCTAATTGCATTCGATATCGGTATGGGGTCCTGCACCTGGTGTGATAGTTTGGGCAGCCATTGGGTAACCGACACGCACATTTCTAGTTCGAATCGATGGTAATTTGATCGCAGATCGGTACATTTCTGACATCTTATGTCAGGTGGTTGTGCCCCATATTCGAGGTCTGCCAAACGCCATCTTCCAGCAATGTAATGCAAGCCCAAATGTTGCATGTCGTGTTCTGATCTTCTTGGATGCTCAGAGTATTCAATTGTTGTCCTGGCGGCCTGCACGGTTTTCAGACCTGTCAAGCATTGAAAACATCTGTTAACGTGTTGCTGAGAGATTGGTCCACCCCCTCTCCATCTAATACGGTTGATGAATTGTGGCATAGACTTGAAGTAGCAGGGAATGAGTTGCTCGTTTCTGTAATGCAAGCCCAGTTAGACTCCATGCCTAACCAGGTAGGGACCTTTTTAGAGCCAGGGGTGGCAGCTGTCTCTACTAATTTCGCACCCTTGTAAACACTCCGAATTGCTTGCATATTTAATCATTTTGTCTTCATGTCATAGTGTTCACGTACAATAGATATCTTTTTTGTATTTGCTTACCTTCCGGGTGTTGCAATTTTAATGACCAGCAGTGTATTTTTGTATTTATTTATTTATATATATGACATTGACATTCCCTCTCGTTTGCCATTCTTTAAAAATATTTCTTCAAGCCATTCAATCCCTACTTTGTAGGTTTTTTTTCGAATTTCTGTCCCAAAAGAAAGTATTTTTTATTGCTAAAAAGTAATACATGTTCTATCTGAATTAAAAAATGCAAAGTATTTGAATTACTAAGCAATTTTTATTGGCCTGTTTGTGGTTCTGCATAATAAATCCCATTCATTGGTCTCTAGTTTTCCTTCCTTTGCATCCAATTTTTAAATTAAAAGAAAATATTATCTGATATTACATATATCAAATCCATTACTCTGAGGTATTTCAGAAAAAATATCTACGTAAAATGAATTATTGAAGATGTGTAAAATGGTTTTGTAAAATGGTTTTACTACCTTACGATAATAACAGCTTTACAAACTTTCTTTTTCATCAAAACATAAAAACCACATTGAATAAATCCATTGATGAATTACCCTATTGCTAACTCTGTAAAAATACTTGGCAATTAATTTGAAAAATACCTTTAACAGTGTTTTCATATAATTCCCTACATATATCACGCTGTAGATTCAGAAATATAAAAATGATTGCGGAATATAATATAACTAGTAAATAGCGATGATATTCACTTTGAGTGATGCAATTTTTCTCTTCATCACATGAGATATGACGCTGACCATGCGGTCACAAAAAGCTGAACGTAAGACACCGATTAAGACGGTGTTAATTACAACAATCAGAAAGTCTAATTTATTTTCGCAAAATAAGATTGAACGATAAAATTGACTAATGATGTTTTGTATTATATATTTAATCAAATAAATATTTCTTGTATAAGATTTTTCTTTCGACTCAATATGAAAAAAAGGAGTGCCTAAGCAGACAAAAGATATCTTTTACATAGAGGTATGTTCATATATTTAAAGCATTTCACACCATTTTCAAAATTTTGTTCATTTCGTTATAGAGAACCAACATTACACTTATTTTTTTTCTCGAGACGCTTATTTCGGAGTTCATTTAAGAAAACAATTTAAAGTTGGATCTCTTTTATATTTCTACTTTTCAATTAGAGTCATTAATAGTTTCACAACCGGGGCAAAATTGCGATTCTTTTAGTAGCTTAGAGACTAAAGAAAAGCTTTTGAAGTCAGATTCTTGCTGCCACTTTTATTTTAGGAAATGGGGAGTGTAATTACTCTCTGTATTCATTCAAAACGTTTCAATAAATCTTCTTGAATTTTTCGTGTGCAGATATTTGGCACACAACGGAGAAATAGACATTTTTGAGCCAAGCACGCGAATATTCCTTTTAATCGAAAGCGCTTATTTTTATTTGGAAACCATTCTCTTTCTTAAAAGAGATTCGATGTGAGATGCAAATGTTAGGAAAATTGTTTCACCTGAGAGGGTTGATTTAGAAACAATTCTCCAGTTAATCTTAAGAGAAGGGATCCAAACATTCACGCATTGATGTACGACCACTGAGATATGCATAATCTTAATGTCTCAGTAAGAATATATAGCATACAACTGTCAAGCAAATATGATCATTTTAAAGAATTGGTATAAATCTCTTATTTTAAAGGAAATTAGATTGATTTTTCAATCTATACTCAGCAATTAAACACTTATTGAAACTGAACGAGCTCATTATTTTTGTTTTTACACAGCATCTAAAATGTTATTCTTTTAACCCTCCGAGCGTTTTACTTTTTTGTGTAAAGCTATACCGAAAGCGATCTACTTAGGCACAGCTAAAGGTCCCGAAAAGTTTTCCCTTTCCATTCACAAATTCTTCAAAAATGCAAGAGCCTCCTGTTCCTCCCCCCTTTTATGACGCGGGTGGTCCACACAACCCCTTGGGGTGGGCATTTTAATTGCTTAGATCCGACGCTTAGATAAGCGATTTCGTTGCCTAGGGGAAATCTTGTACGGCAGGCTACAAGCAAGCAGGAATGGGGTTCAGATTATTCACAGATCAGAACTTGGAAGATGTTCGCCCGATCTATTGAGTTTCAATAAAAGCGTTCCAACAAATGAAGAATAAAAAAATATAGCTTGATAAAAATTGGTGGGTTCATAGTTGAAAAATATTTGTTTGCTTCAAACAATAGAAAAATTCTTTTTTCTGTAATTTTTAAAAACTTTTTTTTTAATTTTAATATTACGATTTTAACCTAGAAAAAGCACCCTATATTCATTATTGAATACGAGACCAAGAAAATACAAAATTTTTTGCATGTTTTGAAAAAAATTAATGATTAGTATTTGCTATCAAGCACTATTTGCTTAATCAAAGCGCCAGAATTGTCATAAAAGTTTAATTTTTATAGAAGATTGAATTCTCAGAAGCAGTTTGCTTGTAAAAATAAATATCAATAAATATTTTAAGGATAAAATAAAATCTTAAATTTCGTAAAATCACGTGTTTCAAATACAGTAATCGAGACGCATTAGGTCACATATTTAGGCGTTTTTTGAATCAGGTGAAGAATGCACACTTATTCATTATTTTCGAGGTATGAAGTAAAATTGGCGCCACTGTTTTAAAATTGAAATTTTGAACAGAATTTATTTTGAAAGATAATATTAAATGCTTTAGTAATTTGCATAATATTTTAGTGGACGGTAACGCTGATCCTCATAAAAATGTAAAAATTAGTTTGGTCAAACATATATCAGATCTATAAAAAACCTTTTTTGAATCCTGTTCAAAATAAAAAATTATCTTGGATCCAAAATCTTTTTAAGACTTTTAATTCACTGAACTCCCAATAAAAGAAGTTGGTGTGGTGTGGTGTGGAAGTTAGGAGAGGGGGTGCCAGCTCAAGTGTCGTCCTCTGCTCTTGACCGAAGTTCAAAATTACGAGGTCCATTGCCAATAGCCCTCGTGTTGCTTCCAGTGCGACGTTAATAAGAAAACACTAAACTAAACCCAATAAAAGAAGAAAACCTCCGAACTCCCAACAAAAGAAAAAATTGAGTGTATATCAGTTTGATTGATATATCACATTGATGTATACTCAATTGAAATTAAAAGTTAGTTAAGTGTTATAATGTATTTCTTGATTGACAATAGAAAATAATATCATGAAATTGCCGTAAGAGTTGTGAAACATCTAATATCATATGTTTCAACCTATATATGCGAAAAATCTTTCTCTTTGTACACTGCGACAAAAACAAAATACAGAAATAGGTCGGATGCTGAAGAAGACATTAGGTTGATGGTTTCAGAAATTTTTACAGACGTAAAAATACTTTGCAATAAAAAACAATCATGGTCAAATCATTAAAATTCTTTTTTTTTTTTTTTCATTATTTGTTATATTTAAAAAAATATTGCTTTTGTTTATTATGCATAGGCCATATTTTAGGGAAAAAAAAAAAATTTCGCTACCTTAACATTCATTAATCTTACTAAGACGTTTCTAATAAAAAAAAAATAGAAATGCAATAATAATTTTGTAAATTTGATTAGGATAAAGAGCTTTGATATCCTATTTTTTCTGCTGTTTGATCAAGGGGTTCCTTGAAGGTAATGGTAAGCTCAAAAGGTTCCCCAAAGTGCAAGAGGTTGAATACCTCTGCTCTAAGCGAAATACCCCATCTACATCCACTTTTGTGCAAAGGTAATATATTTTACATTCAATAAATAATTTTAAATTTTAATGGAGTATATATTCTTCAAAATGTCAAAATATTTCTAGCCATCTTCAATCCCACATTTTAATTTTCAACTTTCTGTTTCTTTGGTGTTTTCAAACTTTAAGTACATATTCGTATTATATCTTTTAACAGAAAATTGTCATCGATTACTACATCTTACATATCAGTTATTACAAATTTGGCAGTGAGAGAAACTTTTCCCTTTTTAATTTGTCTTTCAAAACAGTACACTTAAAACACTTTAGTTCAGTGAAGTTGACAAACATTTCCTCAAAGAATTCATAACAAATTTTGTAAGCAATTTTAAATTTTAGAAATATATTCTTAATCCCAGGAATATAACCATATATAATTGTTAGTTTATTCTTTAGTATTAATGGTACGAATTTATCATCATATCTCGTTCTATATCGGAATAAAATAAACTGTAGCTGAAATGTTATGATGTTTAATTTCTTTGGTAGTTTTACAGAAAAATAATGTCTGGCTGTAGAGAAAAGAGAGCGTATGATTTGATCTATTGAAAGGTGATATTTTTTCCAAATGTAAGGTATTTTTTAAATTTAAATAACTTGACCGAAGCGAATCATATAATTTCAAAATGCACTCTATTTGTGCTCTGTTTGTGTGCTGGTTTCAAAGTAAACCACCTCACTTCTGAATAGCAGAGCAGCTTTTTATATTCAATATCAAAATGAATGCAAAATTGCTTACGATTTGCTTCTCCAACCTTAAAGGGACTAAAATATATGTTTAAGTTCAGTGCAAAATATTCACAATATGTAAAAATAATATTCATCTATTAATTTTAGTCCATTTTACAAATTGTACCTAAAAAGAGTTATATGTGTTTATTAGATCAAAAATTCGTTTATAAAAAATCAGGTATAATTTTGTGTAGTTTAAATTTCAATATAATATACATATTTTAAAACAAATGCAAAAAGAGTCAATTTATTCAAACTTGTATTTCATGAATAAAATAAATCAGTGTTCATATGTTCTCAAATAAACAAAATTGTAATCAAAGTGTTCATTCAATTTACAAAAAAATGCAAAGAATCGTATATAAGCAATAATTTTAATTGTTACAAATGTTAAAAATATCAGACACATAAGAAAAAAAAAATAAATATTTTACATTAAATGCTTAAACAAAACAAAAGTACTAAGTCTTTAAAGTACCTTAATGCCTACTTTCAGAACAATTTGTTATTTGAGAAAAAATTGTTTGTGAAACACAATATTGTGTATATATAACAGTGTACAGTTTAATTTAAAATTATAATTGAATTTAAAATTATAAATTTTTTAACATTTGTGATAAAAATGTCACTTATATCTATTTTTAATAATCTGTGAATGCATCAAACTATTACTTTATTATGTTAAAGGTATATTTAATATTACGTATAATATAACGAACAAATTTCTAACTGAATTTTAAAATAATTATTTCAGAAACTATTGTAGATATGCTCATAATTTTTGTATACCGAAGTTTTAGTATCTCAGCTTTGCTTCCAAGTAAAATTTTTATTTTATATTCATCAAATTGTTCAGCATATTTTTTGCTAATGACGTGCGGTTTTTAACTGATTTGTAAAAAACTTACGGAATATATGAAAATATGCTGGCGATGAGCGATGAAATTTATTAAATTTTGAATTTTATATTTTAAATTTTCATAGAATTGTAAATTTATGTGATTAATAATTTTTAACTTTGTATGTACCATACATAAATATTTTTTGATGTAATTTGAAAAGCAGATTTTCAGGGTAGCTTATGTAAAATTCGTAGTTGTATAATGTTAAGATTACGAAAAATGTCCGGATTTTAATTACATGTACTTCAATTATCCTTTAACAGAAGATAAATTATAAGGGATTTAACACATATGAATATTTTTTAAATTTGAATCTTCAAATAATTAGTAATCAAAAGTATTTGTGCAAAAGTACAGTTGATACTTACACGTATGAACAAATATAAATGTGTGCAGATGCTATTAATTACTATTTTTTCAAAAATCAAGTTTGAAAAATATGAGTTGGAGTGGGAAATCGCATTCTTTTTCTCTTTGAGGGAAGATGTAGTTCAGTTATTTAAAATTCGGATGTATTTCAAAACTTAACATTACAAAACTGAGTATCATGCGTAAGCTGTCCTGAATACCTGGCTTTGAAATTATGAAAAAAAAAAAACTAATAGATTTAAAAAAAAGTTTAATTTTTGGTATTACTTTTATTCATGCATTAGAGATTTTTAAAAGTAAAGAAATACAGAAGCTTAAAAATTATTCATTTGTAATAATTGAAAATCTTAAAGCGTTTCTGATTTTGACTCGTTCGTTTTTTTTTTTTTTTTTTAATTTATGACACGTTATTAGGAAATAAATATTATTTTAAAAACTGAAAGTAGTGAATAAAGTAACACAAATGAAACAATAGAACGTATTTATTGTTTTCATACATTCTCTGTATTTAAACAAACATTTTATAGATATATATTTAGCGATGTTTTTCGAGATTTATAGAAATAACATAAAAACTTAACTCTATCTGATATTTTTTAATATGAGGAAAAATAAAAAAGATGAATTTTTAGCAATCAAAGAAAATATACAAAGATTAATTTGTCCAACAATATAAAACAGTAGGTTTCCTACTCTATCTAAATTTGTTAAAATTCCAAATGAATATTAATTAAAAATGGGATTAAAATCTAGTTAATTTTGTGATTGAACTTTAAAGCGTTTTTTGGATTGGTTTAAATAAAAAATTTTATCTCGAAAGCTAGGTCAAGGGACGCATTTCTTTCATAAACCCAATAAAATCTCAACTCAAGTTGACCAACAAACACACTTGAAAGGAAATTTCCCCCTTCCCCTCTTGAACGAATGTCTCAATGGAACTCTCTCTAGCCCTAAGGGCAAGAGTGGGGTTCCCTTGTGAGCCATAAAATTTCCTGTCAAAGTTCATTGTGTGTCCGCAACTCTCCCCAATTATCTAACAAGATGTAAAACTTTTATAAGGGGGGGAAGGAATTGCAGAAAAAACCGGCGCAAACGATCTCGAATACATCCTGTGATGGCGAAAAAACACGGCTCTGACGCTTTCGGTGCGCTCACAGCCACACGGGATTTTACGGCGCAAACGCTTTCGAAATATCTCGGACAGTACGGAAAAAAGCGTGTGAAACGCTTAGAGGGTTAATGTTAATGCGTAAAAAATGAATTCTAAATGAATGAGTCGAAATCTTTTCATCATATTAGACCAATTCTTACACTTTTCTTAAAAGTTATTGGTATTACAAAACTGCGGATATTTTATTTTAATAAAACACCAGAAAAAGTTAGCAAACTAGATATTATTTTTATTATAGAAAATACATGTATACGCAATATTTATAAACTTTCATCCTTTTTATTTTTGATGAAATAAAAATGCAATCAAAAAATTTATTTTTAACAAGTTCTCAATAAAACGGTACACACAGTGTTGTCTATTTTACATTTATTCTTTGAGTTAATATTTTGTGAAGCCTCCTCTTAAAGTGAGTCAGTGAGACATTCTGAGCAAAAAAAAAAAAAAAAAGGGAACAATAATAACCAGGAACAATACCGCTCCATGCCATATAGATATTATCCTCAAGCTCTAGAACGGAATAATACTGCCTCTCATTGGTATATAAGTTTCTAGCAAGATAAGTCCTAATATATTTTATAATGTTCAGCTTCTTTTATTCAACATTCATTTCAAAATATTGACAATATTCATGTTTCTTTCTTGAGACCTTTTCAGCTTCTCTAGAATTGTCACAAGATTCTTCATCTTGTTCAAAATATAAAATTTTTACCCCCTAAATGATGTGCTAAGAGTTGCACGTCTAAGATTCGCAAGTACTTATCAGTGTTTCCATATTTGTTAGAACTACTCAATTCGCTTCACCATTAGCTGAAACTACAAACAAGAACATCAAGGATCCACCTTAGAACCTCATCTTATGTCTTTCTTTTTCTTGACCTTCAAAATTAAAACTTCTCTAATCCGAAAATAGTTATTGTTGGTAATTATTCATTTTGGTAAATTTTGTCAAGTCGTGGTTATTTAAAACATATGAACTTAGTCAAACTTTTCCCATTAAAATTACTAAGAATTTCAGAAACAAATATTTTTCGTAGAGCAGAGCAAAACAAATCATGCTTCTTTGGTCTTTAAAAGACTGCTTCGATTTTGAATCAGAGATTAATTCAGTTTCCTACTCCCAGTTATTATATGAGTCAGATTATTTTGCATTCAAAATCTTTCAAAATAAGCTACAATTTCATGAAAAGTGCAAATAAATGTAATTAGTGCATTCATAAAAATGTTATATATCTCATGTGAAATAAAGCAATATTTGATAATTTTAGTTTCATTATTTTTGCTAAGACATTAATATTTTTCTATTTTATATGTAAATGAGCTGAACTAATGTGGTAACTGCAAACCAAAATAAATATGTAGCTTTATTTCAAGCTAATTAATTAAGATAGGTAGTTAAATCCAAAATATCTTTTTTTTCTCGTCAAATAAAGGAGATGCTCCCCACAGCCCTTTTTGTGAGAATTCTGAGAAGTTCTATTATCTATCAAGGAATACACTTTCCGGAATAAGACTGCGAGAACCTTCTGTAATTACTCCAACAGTATTGAGTTCTAATCTCACGAAAATCCTCTTTACTCACCAGAAGACTCGCACGCTAACACATTTCTTATTACAGTTACCTTAATTATTCTCATCTATCTTTTTTTTCTCTCTTTCTTTGTTTTTTGCTCCTCTCCCCCTCCCCCCTTACTCATTCTCACTACACTTCAATCTTTATATGAACTTTGCTTTGCATATTTGGAAGTTGAGTCGTTTGAATCAAGTAACGTCCAGGAAATACCCTTAAGAGCAGTTGATGGGAAGTACACTTCATATCACTACTAATATTCAAAGATTGGAGTAAGATGTCTCGTATATGATTGCTAATGTGTGTGACTGAATATATGATTACTAATATGCGTGACTGAATAAAATATATTATATGATTACTAATGTGTGTGACTAAGTAAAATATAATATATAGTTGCTAATGTGATTGGCTAAATAGGATAGGCACACTCGATAATTGGCAATTCTGGACTGTTTATTTTCATACTGTTAAATTTAAATAAGGTCTTTCCTATTCATTAGTCAACCACGAGCTTAAAAGTCAGAGCTGTTAACATTAATATATCGCCATTTAGAATTGATAAATTAGAGATTTGGTTTTACCCGGAGGAAGTTCAATTAAAATAAGAAAGATTACATTGGAAGAAGCGAAATTTAATTATTTCGTTGCTCAACTCTAATCACGGTTCTTGGAAAACAACTGTAGCACCATGAAAGTTTTCACCGGCATTACGTATACAATGGCGAAAGAAAGAATTTTAAGTACTAACAGAGAAAGTGAAAAAAAATTAAGAAACTTACAACATGCCTGAAATTAGGTGAAAAGATGCCAAGGCAACTGCTACAGGAAAAGCTTTCCCGGAGAGGCAGCGATATTTCCGAGAAAATTCTTTGGACTTTTAAGTTGGGGAAGATGCCAAATTCAGATAAAAGTAATATGATTGTGAGTGAGGAATCTCTTGGAAAATTAGTGACGATGGTCGAAAGCATTTTGAGGGTGTGTTCTAGGAAAGCTAAATATGTGACAGTACAGAAAGACAAGCCCATGCTGGAATAGATGGACTCCAATCAAAAGTAAACAACAAATAACCAGCATGAGTAAACAACGTCATTAGCGTAGCTTTCATCACTATTAGAGGAAGGTGAGTCGAAGCAAATTCAGATGGCAATGCGACCCATAAAACAAGTTTTGCTTCTACTATAAAAACTGTCCATCTGAAAAATGTGCACAACCCTGTAGTTGGAACAAATCCAAAAATCGAATTCGTCTGTTGACACCACGAACTCCTGCGAAGGAATTACTTGGTCGTTAATCCCACCCATCAGTTAAAAAAATATCTTTTTCCATATCTTTTGGGATAACCAATTAACTCTTTGCCATCTTGACAATACGTTTTCTTTAACATGTATGAGTTGTGGCTCGAGGATGGCAGTAATAGGCCTACCAATAAGAAAGTGGCCAAGGGACGAAGTCTCAAAATTATCAAATTCTGATGAAAGTGGGGTTAGAGATCGTGAATTTAAAACAACTAATATTTCAGCAAGTAACGTGATAAATTCTTCGAGAGTTAAATTTGAACTTCTAGTTTCGCGCTTTAAATGAAATTTGAAGAATTTCACTCCCGACTCCCATAATCCACCGAAATTAGGAGACCTAGGCGGTATAAAATGCCATTCAATATGTTCGTTATTAGAAAAATTAATTATGGTTTCATCAGGAGATTTAAGTAATTCATGCAACTTTTTTAATTCAATATTTGCATCTACAAGTTTTTCCATTATCTTAAAAGATTTTAGAACTTTTACCCCGTCTTCCGTAAAATCTTTTTAAACAGGCAATAAAAGCCTTCGCAATAAGGTTGTGACGAATTAATATTCCTATTCGCCTCTTGTGCCATTGCTAAACTCAATATACTAACACTAAGAGTCAATAAGTCATTCAAGAAGACATTAGACCAGTGATTCTCAACCTGTGGGGCGTGAGAATATTCAAGAGAAAATTTTATTTAAAAAAAATTGATTAACTGACTAGAAGGAAAGCACACATACACATAAGAAACATAATGCATTTCAACATATTTAATACTTAACTTATTAAAGTAAAAAAACTTCTAAATCAAAACTTACTTAATCAAAAATACCAAATTAATATCAAATTTAATAATTATTAGTGACTTCCTTGGGCCTGTCTTGCAGAGCAAAGTTTTTCGAAGGAAGGCTTGATATTAGAAGTAGCCACTCTCAGTTCTGTTTCTATATTTAGCTGAGAACTATATATTTCGTCTTCAAAGAAGCCACAGCAGAAAATCCAGTTTTATAAGGGTAGGATGTTGAAAATGGTAATAGAATGCGAAATGCCCTTTTTTTAGTGCAGAAAAATAATCCTCTACACCTGACCAAAATTCAAATAGTGATTTATTACTAAATTGTCTTTTGGTTTCGCCTCTTGTCGTGAATTCTATGAATTTTTCTTCCTCATCAATTGAGAGTCCTTCGGGAGTCTTATGAAATGGATCCCTAATCCCCTCGTAACTTGCTATCAGTTTGTCTTCAGCAAGAAAATACTTTTTAAAATTCTTTGCCAGCATGGCTAAATGGTTTTCAATGATTACAAAAACTACTTTTACATGTTCTTCTTCAGCTTCGTAAATTTTAGTACAATCATTCATATTGGCTAACAGTGTTAGGTTTTTTTTTGCTTTATATTTCTGCTCCTCAATTCTAATTTTCTACAAAAAGCATTAACTTTATCACTCGTATCCAATATATGTGTATTTGCTCCTCCGAGTTGAAGATTCAAGTTATTTAATTTCTCTAATATGTCGACCAAGTAGCTCAATTTCATCACAAATAAACCATCGCGAAAATGCTCGGTTTCCGGTCTGTTTTCTTCTTCTAGGAAAATGGTAATTTCTTCTCTTAATTCATAAACACGTTGCAAGAATTTCCCACGTGATAACCATCTTGCCTCGCAATAAAATAGTAACCCTGAATGTATTGTACCCATGTCTTTACAAAGCGCGGAAAAGATTCTTGATTTCAGGGGTCTCATTTTGATATAATTAACTACGGTTACAACGGTAGTTAACACAATATTCAGACCAGGACTCATTTCTTTGGAAGCCAAAGCTTCTCTGTGGATCATGGAATGTGTCCAGACGCACTGAGGCGATTTTTGTTTTACAAGTACTTGTATATATTTTGGAATCTTCCGGGCATGGAACGAGCACCATCGGTATATATTCCGACGCAATTTTTCCATTCAATGTTTGCATCGTTCATAAAATCATTTAAAATGGCAAATAACGTGAGCGCTGTTGCTATGAGTTCTATTGGTTTGCAGAAAAGTAGTTCTGCTACTGACATATTATCACAAAATCGAACATAGACAATGAAATGAGCATCTTTATTACTATCTGTTGCTTCATCAAGCTGTATTGAAAGCAATTTGTCATGCAACTTCGAGAAAAGTTGGCATTGTATATCTTCAGCTATATCACCAATTCGACGAGCAACAATATAATTTAAAAGAGATATGGACTGCAATTGTTTTGAAAAATTATCTCCAAACACAGTTTCTACAATCTCAATTGCTGCTGGTAAAATAAGCTCTTCACCAATGGTCTGAGGGTTTTTACATATGGCTATTTTATATGAAACTTTGTAGAATGTAATTAAAGCTTTTTTTATTCACAGACAAAGTTTCTTTAAAAAATGATTTTTGCTTATAATATTATTTTATTTTTAATTCGAAGAATTCTCTGGGTTTGTTGACGTACTCACTATGAAGCGTTTCCAAATGTCATTAAAGTTTATTAGGTTTCATGCTGTCTGAGGCCAACATATTTGAGCAAATGATACACAGGAGCCTCAATTCTTCACTTACTTCTGTACTGGAAAACCCCAAATTTAAGTATACTTGAGAATATTTTCTTGATTTTATTTTCAAAACCACACTCGTCTGTGTACTTGTTGATGCTTGACTATCGTCTAATGCTGGCTTACGCCCGCTTAAGAAATTATCCATGAGCCTGCATAAATCTTCTGCTTTGAAAATTTAATATGGTGAATTGCAAGTAACACGAAAACATATATAACGTATGATAGATTCGAAGGCGATCGACTCGAATGTGAGAACTGAAACTTGCATTATCGAACATTTTCCTTCTTCCTATGAGAAAACATTTGCTCTGCGCATGCTCGAGACGGATTCCACAAACCATATTACTGATTTTTTCTCTTTTCTTTAGTCATGCTTCTGTTTTATTTCTTTTATTATTCCAAAAAAAGTATTCCCAGTTTCTAAAGTTAGCTCATCCCGTCTAGGTTTACTTTCATTAACGAATTTTTGTACTATCATATTCTTTTAACGTTATCTCCCTGTTTGACTTTCCTTTCTAATATACTATTTAATTTTCCCCCGCTTCCATTTGCTTCTTCTGTTCACCGCCCGCTTGGCAAAATGCGAGATGTGGTTTCTCGCCAACGTTGACTCGCTTTTACTCTTGTTTTGGCAGTTAGTTAAAAATAATTTAAAAACAGAAGTCAAAATACTCAAAATATATTATTGTTGTATACATTTTATTGTATGCGAGGGCGCGATCAAAATTATGATTGAAAACTGGGCATGAATAATGAAAGGTTGAGAAACCCTGCTTTAGACAGATTTCTCACGTGTTAGATTTTTACATTAAGTGGCAAATATTTTAAGACGAATGTGATACAGTAAAGTATAAGAACCAATATGCAGGCATTTAGTATGAAAATATTTTATGACTATTAAAGTTACTGTATGTTTACTAGTGAATAGAATAGGATATTTTTCATTGAATGACAAATATGAATTTTGCAATCTTCCTCCAATACGAATAATGTTATTGTTATCCATAAAACAATTTAACGAGGCTAACTTACTGTTTCGAGGAATAGTCTCACCCTTTTTCAAGCTTTTAATATCCTCAAAAAATTCTACTCTTTGAACAGACTGTAGTAACCAGAGCTCGACCTTTTCAAGTTCTTTAAATGAAAGAGGACCAAAGGCTCGTTCGCCACATGATAACCTGGAATTCTTACTATACCTGAAAACAAATATTATAACTCTAATTAGTTTACGAAAGTTATTGGTTACAGAAACAATCACGTTGAGAAAATCGAGTTGATATGAAAGGAGCAAATTTTTAGAAGAAATTATTATTTTTTCTTTTTAAATTTCAGTGATATTGTTCTGAGAATGCTCAGCTTCGTAAGTATATAAAAGGTTGGGGTCCTTCCACCATAAATGACAATTTACCAGATCTGTAGAATTCAAAACTCTGGACAAGAGATCCTCTGGTTGTTTTCGGAAGATATATGATGCCACAAAAAGTTTTCAGTTAGATTTTATATTTTTGAAATTCTGTTAGCCACAAGTGCCTTAAGAAGGTGAGGTGACGTTTTAATCCAACTTAATGCAATTGGGGATTCAGAATACAAATTCACTTGAGAAATGTCAATTTTTAATGCAGCCAAAACTTTGTTCATAAGTTTTTAAAACTGGAAACAGGCAGAAAGCTCCAACAGGGGAGTGGTTAGGGTTTTAATCAGGCCACTCTTGACTTGCTGCACAAAATTTCACTATTTTTTATCGCCATTGATAGTCTGAACAGATACATAAATATCAGCACCAAATCCCTTCTATCGGCAAATCCATGGAGTAAGAATTCTCCAGGATATAAAAGAACAAATCTTGGAATTTTAAGCTTTTCCAAGGCAGGTAAGGATTGCACAAATGTAGCCCCTTCTTTGGCAACTGGTAGTTTCTCATGCCAGTCTGTTTTTAGAAGCAATAAACCTTACACGAAGAATTTGGATTTACTGATGATAGGTCCTAAGAGTCCAAGTGGGTCAAAAAGGCATGTAATCTGAGAAAGTACATCTATTTTAGTGTAAGCCAAATTTTCATGAATATGAACTTTAAAATAAAAAGTATGAGAAGAACTATTCCACAAAACACCTAGAGTTTTCCTAATATCTTCAGACAGTTGATCAAACTGAACATCCTGCAAATCACTGTTTAAATGTGAGAAATACCATTTGTACAGAGACATTCCAGTACTTTCAAATACCTACACAAGTTCTCAATTAAGATAGATAACAAGCATGTGTTGTACCGTAAGTAACTGTTTTTAATTAATAAATTTGTACAGGTTCATTGGGACCCTGTTTTCAGAGGATTTTTTGAAAATATCTTTCTTCGTCTTTCTTTCAATCTGTCTAAACATATGACGGATGTTACAGCTGAAGAAATAAGCATGTTTTCGAGCACGAAGCATAATGGAAAACAAATCCTCTTGTGTAATACCCCCCCCCCTTTACTGAGAATATCATTCAGCAAAATATTTAGATCAGTTTTCCGGGACCGGATGAACATTACTCTTAAGGGAGAGCACGATTTCCGGATCTAAGTACACCATGATGAGGGAGAAAGAATCCATCATCAGATGTAATTTCGTCAATATTTAAGACTTTTTCCATATGACCTAACGAAAGAGGCTCTTCAATAAATTGAGTATAAAGAACCTTTAATTTGGGTTCACGGTTTAATCGTCTCCAAAGCTGATCGAGGCATTTGGATGCAATAGACCTAGAATCCCCAAGATTTATTACATTTTTTTTATATTTGGTTTGAATAGTAGGGATACAGAATATCGACCACACGGTTTTCTAACGTTTGTTCTTTCCAAATGATCTTCTCAAAATTTAAGCTCATCACTAATCACAGGTTTCTCTTCAGAAATATTTTCCCTTTCTCAAAAGGAACGTAGATTGCACGTAGAACAAATTGCTTACACCCTAAGAAAAAAAAAACAATGACTAGGAGAGAAAGATTCTTCATTAAGTAATTCATCACTATAAGATCCAGCAACAACAAAACAGAATTTAGATTCAACTAATCCCATATTACTAATTAACTAGGCCGAAAGAAGTGATCGTATAGTGGAAAAAGAGACTCCGATTACAGCAGGGGAGAATTAAAACTAAGATTTAGAAAAAGACTCAAAGGTAGAGACTATCATTTGGTGCACTCATTAGTTTTTTTGAACAAACAGCATATGTTAACAATTACATACCTGGAGGAGGATGACAGTGGTGTCCCAATCGTTAAGTTATTCATGTTCAGAAATACATGCATTTTATGTGTGACTTGCGAGTGTGACATGTTTGTGTAAATGTGTCCGTATGTGTATGAATGTCGTAAGTGAATGTGTGTATGCCAAAATCTTGGGGAACTTCTTTTTTACCAGTCGCTCCAGAACGAATAAAAGGGAACTACAAAGAGGGAGAAAGTGTCCTTTCCTCCTGAAATTGCGATCTACACTTCTGAAAGATTTAATGTTCAGTGACCCTCAACGGGTCTTTCATATGTTGAATTAAAGTGTTCAAAAAGGATTACCCCAAATTAAAACCACTTGTTTCATAATTGGGGTAACAACCGCGTATTACTATATTAGATAGGATAAGGTGTAAACGACAATTATAAATGCATAGCATTAGGCAATTAAATTGATAAACGCAGATATTTCAGCTCCAAAGCGAAGGAAAGCATATGCATATGTTGCAAAAGTATTTGACGAAATCTTCAAGAAGAAAATTTGGGAAACAACAAATGAACGATAACACTACCATCGTTATTTGTTAGGAAACAGATGACCGTTGAAATTTATGATAATACAATCAACGCAAAAGTAATAGATTTCTTGTTTGCTGTTGGCATCGATCTCAAATCCAAAATAACTGAAAATGTCTCGATTTGACAAAAAATTTGAAATTTAAGCGTTTAGTTCCCATAATATTAGGCGTTTAGTTCTCATAATGTTCTCATATGTTAAAAGGAACATGAATATCGCACACAAATTGAAAGATACCACGGATCACATAGAAGTCGCATAGTTGGTCATCATAAGGTATTGTTAGGCAATGATCATGTAAAGAATAATTTTCCCGTATAGAACTTTTTAGAGTTTCAGGTAGGGATATAGCTGAGATGTGAATCTAGTAACGTTTCTTATAACAGTGAGTAAAGCCGTTTGTACCAGTTCTAACATCTTATTCTCCAATGAATTTTGAGTGTCATATTTCCAAAAACATTCACCTTATAAGGGGAAAGGCAGACGAAGCAATTTGAAAATAATAGCTACTGTTCCTGTATTTTACTTCTTAGGATTCTAAAATAACATTATAAAGTTGTATTGGTAATTAACCGATCTTCTCGCCTTCCGGAGACGTTTTAGGTAAGATCTGTATACAGAGAAGTTTGAACCAGAGGTTAGATAAATTTACTAGTTGTTAAATCAACTTCAGAAACTACAAACAGAAAAATATGGTTAGGGGAAATTAAAGAAAACGGAAGGAATGAAATATAAAATTTGTATACCAAATATCAGCGTGAAGCAAATTAGCATAAAAACATACATTAAATGAAACTTTTTTTTTTGTCCTTTGAAATATTTTGAATTGAACAATTTTTCATTTCGTTGGTTGCGATTCAGTACATTCATAGACCCTTAGATCTTCTAAGGGTTATATATTAATACACATACAAAAACACAAACATAGAAGGGAGAGGGAAAATAGGAACAGAAATTTAAATACATTTATGGCTGTATGAAAGAGTATGAATGCCTTCTTCATAAACAGTTTTTTTTTATTATAACAAGCTGAAAGGGTTGTTCGGAAGAACAGTTTATAAAATAGATTTTTGGAAAGGAATGGAAAAGTGCAAGTGTATCAGCTTTGATTCTTCTTGTAGAACAGTTTTACAGTTCATATATGTTATGGAGGCAAGTGAACCTGTTCTAACTTCTTTAGCTGCCTTATTACTATCAATCTCTCCTTATAAAATGGAATGCATTTTATGTTTTATGTCAATAAATTCCCTAGTGGGCTTGCAAACTTAATTTTAATGTATCAAGTTTTCCACGATTTGTCTCTTTGAGCATGAAATGAGAAGCAGGAAAATGGAAGTCTTGATATTCGAGAAGCAGAAAACTTCGTGTTAGATTGTAAGACTTCACATTTCGTTCTGAAGGTGAGATAAGAAATCTGAGATTGCTGATTTTTTTCAATGACCTTGAGCCATGATTTGCCTCAAAAAACTGCAATGAAGAGCTATTGGAAAACTAGAGGCATGTCAAATTCAAACAGAGGTGGCCAGTAATTTACATTAAAATTAGTGCTTTTGTGTGATTCATAGATTTTAAAAGTTTCTAACCCCTTATTCCGCATCCAGAAGACACAACCAAGGAATGGAATCGCAGCCCCAACTCAACAGGAAGGAATATTTATGATGGTCATCTCAACATATACACTGGACGGCTGATCAAAGTAATCTTGTTCTGTTCATGGATGAGTCCAGATTTCACTTATCAATTCCTTCTTGTCTAAAATAATTAAAAATTGTATTTCATTTTTTTTTCAAATAGAATATTGAACAGTAGAATTAACACTGTTATTGACTGTTTATCATTCTTAAATATGTACGTCAATCCGATGTCTAAAATTAAAAAGTAAAAAAATATATTAAAATTGCATTACATTTTACATTTTTAAACATAATTACATTTTTAAAGAATCATGATTCTGTTGTTCTACTTTCATCACAGCCGTTTACTCGCAGCTGATTTTTTGTTGTGAGTCACTAAATCCTTTTTCAACTTCAAATTTGCATTTTATGGAATGTCGAATCGTTTCTCACGAAGATAAATATTTGGAAACAAATTATTTTTCAATATGTTGGTTACCCGTCTTCCCATCACATCCCCTTCAAAATTCTTTCTGTGCTCAATCTCTAAATATTAGTTGAATGAAGAAATGAAACTCTCATGATAATTTAGTCCATCGCGTTTTGTTAAAATGTTTAATCATGACAATCACAATGAAAACATTGGAGTAGAGGCTTTGCATATTGTACAACAATAAACTTTTAACACCGAATGTGTTCCTGACATGTTATAGTATCGACAATTCTTCTCTGGAAACGAGTGATTAAGAATGGATAATACTTGTTGCTCATGTGATAATAGCTCCTGTACGGGAAATGAAAATAAATTAGCTCTTATGAGCACTTACTAAGTTCCTTCCAAAGATTTTCAATTATATAGATGTACATTGTCTACAGACTGTGTTATACATGGAAATAAAATTTCGGAGTATACATATACATACATCAATCATATACATCCAAATTTAAAAATTTTCAAGCAGTATGTATAAATATATATATATCTTAAAATTTTCAATTCTTGTTTTAAAATTTCTTGTGATTATATGTTTAGTTTTTGCACCATAATTAAACAAGTAGAACGGAAAAATAGCGGGCAGAAATTGAACTAACAATTAAAAAGCATTTTATTGTTCTTTGAACAAGGTATTAAAAAAAAATTTAAGGAAGAAAAAAGAAAAGGAGAGTTAATCTATATTTATCCTAAGCCGTTTTTAGGTGCTTCTGAATTTGGAATATCAAATATGTCAGAGAATTTTGATTGATTTATTGTTTCTTACTATGACACTTAGAATCAACACGAGGGCTATTGACCGCGAACCTCGAGGACGACATCTGAGCTTTCACTTTTCTTTACGAATTCCTACACGACACCAGCAGGAGGACTTGGGGCCTAGATAGATTTAACGTGCATTAGCTGCACTACATTGCGGATCTTTAGTGGGAACAAAGTTCAAACCCACGACTCAACGGAAACAACACCGGCTGCAAACTCGCGATCATGAGTACTTGGCTTCCAAACCAAAGAAAAAAAAAAAAAAACTCAGATGTAGATGTAAATGGAAGGATACAAAGCGCAGTGAAGTAAATGACTTTTTTTTTTATCATTTAGAGAAATTCAAGGGTTTTGAAACGGAGGAATCTGAAGAAATTTCTTATTCTTTTACCGTTTGACATCTTAAAACAAGATTTTAGTGTTTTGAGACGAAAGATGAACTCGAAAACCTTTTCCTACCGTACAAATCTTCCTGCTTAAAGCTTAACTTTTTCCATTTTGATTTGAGCCATTTCATCTGCGTCAGTTATTACTCATTTTGGAAGCAGTCTCCCTTTCTAAACAAGTATACTCTGCCCCTTTAGAATTTGCTTTGAAATTTATTTTAAGACATTGAGTTGAAGAAGGATTTCTTCAACTAAACATTATTTTACTCGAATGTTGATTAATTACATTTACAATCCATTTTCGAAGTACGTTTGGAAAACTACTACTAATTTTTTTTTGTTACGTTTCTCGGAATGAGTGATTGTGAATCAAAAAGTCGATCTCACTAAAGACTCTGAAAACAAAACAAAACAAAAAATAATGGAAAAAGACAGACATCAATAAGAAAATGAATTCAACGAAACGTTATGATTTCAAGCAAACAAAATTGAATTTTAAAATTTTAGATGAAAACGGAACTAATCTGTGTTAAATATTTCTAGTAGATAGCTGATTTTCTTAAAAAAAAGCATAAGGTGAGGTTGTAATTTAACCCGTTCAAGATCGGGGAAAGGAGAAAGAACCGATTCCCCAGACCCGGGCGCTCTGAAAGTGTACGCACGCACAGGACCAGTCGATTTTTCTTTTTAAGCCTTATTTCATAAAAAAATTCATATAAAATCATCTTTGAAATTAAATACGCTGTAACTTACTGATTATTATCATCGATAGCGACTAAATATATGGCACTAAGTATATTGCGATATTTAAAAAGTAATAATTGTGAATTTTAAAGAAAATATATTCATTAGCTACAAAAATAACAACAATATAAAATGCACACTTTTTTTTATTTACGAATATTTAAAATATACGTAAAATATTAGAGAATTTAATACACAAAGAGAGAGAGAGAGATAAAGAAAAAGATAACAGAAATAAAGTTTCTGAATAATACTTAAAACTTTTGAAGCTTATGATACATTTCGAAATACTGTTCTACATTAGAACAAAGCCTTTCGCTGCAAATTTTGCACTTATAATATGTCAACTTCCGTTTTCTTTCTTTTAGGGAACCTTTTTTTCCCTCATCACATTGTCTCCTTGACTTTTCAACTCATATATCTCAATCTATTCGGCATGATAGCAAAGATAATACTGATCCAAAAACATACAAAGTACCATCTTGCGAACGATAAGTCTACTCTCAGCCTTAACCAATAAACATTTCATTATCCTCCCCCCCGTCAAAATATCAAGAAAAACCCAACGCTCAGTAAATCATAGCCCTTTAAATGTGCAATCGGACCAAAAGAAGAGAAGAAATGCACTTGTTTAAATTTTCAAATTTCCCTGATCCAACAGGAGGAAAAAGTAATCCTGAAACAAAAGCGGGAATTGAATTAGAAAACTCTGTGGAACGATAATTGAAAATAAATAAAAAAAAAAAAAAGACTGAACTTTAACTTCCATCTAATGGTTGTTAAAAATTCAAATAAAGCGCTCCAATTTGAATTCTCACCAGTGCAATCATGGGCCCGGTGGCACTGAAACACCCGTCACATATACAATACCGTGGACCATGAAGGGAGAATAGTGCGATCACGTACACGTGATCACGGTCCTGAACGGGTAAAAATCAATATTACAATATTGCACCAAAAGTTGTCTAATGTGCAAGTGTCAAATGCGATGAAATATATTTTGTTGGAAAATAATTAAATTTTTTTGAAAACCTTTAAAGCATCGAGTAATTTTTATACTGGACAATTTGCGAAAGTTTTTAAATGTTGTGGGGAAAAACTGTAAAAGAAACGTACTTTATCCAATAACAGTACTGAATGGCCTCTATTCTCAAAACACGAGAAAGTAACAGAATTTTATATTTTTACATCCCAGAAAGAAAATGTACAAGACTAAAAATTGTTTACATATTTAAGATTAAGAAAGTTGTAAGTAAGAATACTTTAAAGACATTTTTTGAGGTCTCCTTTTGCTGTCGTAAGTTTGAATTCTTCACTTTATATTTTAAACATTTTTATTACAAAATGGGCTGGTGCAGAATTTTTTTTCTAAGATTGTTTAGAAATTGCTGTAAAATATTCTGAAATTCCATACGAAATAAAGTTATAACACTTCTTACCTTTTTCCATACGTTTTCCTTGTTCCAATTTAATTTCTTCCCAAACTAAGTTTTCAAACGTCTGTGGCTTACTGGAATTTTAAATCTACAACTCTTTCAATTTTACCATATTTCAGAAATAATATATATGGAAATTTACTTCTCAATTGTCTTCATATGAAATTCTACGAATGACAGAAAAATTGGGGCGAAATAATCGTACTTCTAGGCTTTAGTATTAAAAAGGAGCCTTCATTCAGAGTAAAATTAATAAGAATCTACCATATAACAGGGGGCGTTATGTCACCCCAAATATATTTCTCATTTTTTGAAATGTCTAAAAAAGTCATATAAAATACAGGTATATCTTTGAAAGAAATTAAAAGGTAATTATCATTAGAATTCATTGATCGAAAAAACTATTACAAGTTTATGCGATATATGATAATAATCAGTTCCTTGATAAAGAAAGATTTCCTTCGACGTTTCATTTGCAAAAGGTTGAGAAACAATAGAATCGTCTTGGCATTGTGAGAAGGGATAAATGCAGCATTGTTTAATTATCAACTTATGCAAAATTTTCTGCTTCAGCACACTTACAAGAATTTTGATAGGGGCTTATTTTTTAACACATAAACACACAAACAATGCTAATTATTACATAATTCCAAACTATTATAACTACTTTATGCCTTTTTTAATTTTAGATAATTTTTTTACTTCTTATTTATTCCCATTTAACAAAATTTTCCACTCGTTTGCGTTACACACACACACACACATGTATAAATATAAATTAAGAAATTAAAAAAATTTGCAAAAGACATAAATAGGGAATGTTATTACAGGTGTATGACAGTTATGCTAGGCTTATTCTAGCATTACAGACATAAACTATCCCTATAAACAAACATATTTTTAAAAAAATAATTATAACACCAAAAACATAAACTGAAAACATTCTCTCTGTATATATATATAAGAATATAAGATATAACAATTCATTTATTAAAATTATTTGAAAAACATAATAAAATAGTAAATAGAAAAACATAAATATTACCTTTATCATACTGAATTGAAAGAACTCTAATCATATCCTCTATGTCAAGTTAGTTAAAAAGATCTTGAAAATCATAACTATAGATTGAATAGTTTGGGTATTGCATATAGAATTAGATACATCTTTACAATTTTTAATAATAACTGCTTCTCCAAGTTTTTCTAAAGTATTTCTCAAAATAGTTTGCGAAGTTTTACCAGGCTTAGAGATGTATAAAGATTTAAAGTTTACAGATTTCCAGGTTTGGAGATTTAAAGTTTACAGATTTCCAGGTTTGGAGATTTAAAGTTTACAGATTTCTACTTGGGCACCTGTTGTGCCCAGAAAATTATGTCTAATTTTTATAAACATGACTTTATATTCAGCTATTAGGCTTGTGTAACTCTATGACTATGTAAACTATTTTGCTGAATAAAATTTTTTGTAACCATTTGTTATGGTTCTGAATTTAATAGGATTATTACGATATTTTGGAGTCAAAAGCACACGTGGAAATTTATTGTTATCAAGCTGTATTCCAAGTTTATTTTTATTAAATGTGTCCGTCCTATTAGAAATTTCTTTGTTTTCACATTCTAAAACTACAAAAAAAAAAAAAAGCATAATTGTTTTCAAAATATACACATGGCATTTTTATAGTAAAAATGTATACAGATTATAACAAAATTTCCAGGAACTTTATCTGGATACTCTATCACAAAATTTGCTTGTAGTTTTCCTATCGAGAGTCTGATATCTTTAAATTTTATTTCATTACCAGAATTATAATTAATATTTATCAAATCGTTAAGGATTTTGCTCTTGAATTCCATAAAGGCTTCAAGGGCATTTTATATTTGCCAGTTATTTTCAGTATAAAATTATCCAAAATCTTGATAATTTCATACCTAGCTACAAAATCGCTGTTAGTTAATACTATTCTGTTACAGGTACCTTTCATAATGCGATCTCTTATTTTTTTTTTTATCATTAACTCTATCCAATTTTCCTGTGACTACGTGGCCTGGGTATTCATCTATGAAATCAGTATTAAAAATAAAATAATGCTAAATTTAATGGTCCAAATTATAATAATTCCTTAAAAACTGACAAGGCAATACAGAAAAAATTATCTTAATTAGATGTCATACATATTTATTTATTATCACCTTCAATATACACCCCTTCTCTATCACTACAACGCTCCATGCGAGTCATCCTTTGTTTGAAACAGGGTTGGAAGTCCCCTTCTGTCAGGATGTGTGTCATTTCTCTTTTTTTCTGGATGTATGCCGTTTCTCTTTCACAGCTTCAAAAGACTCAAATCTTGTTCCTTTTAATGCAGATTTCTCCTTGAGAAACATATAAAATTCTCATGGCTCAAGATCCGGCGAATAAGGCGGATTATCTAGCACTGGGATGCTGCACTTGGCTAGAAACCTTTTGACAGACAATATGGAATGAGCTGACCCATTGTCTTGGTTGAAAAATGTGTCGTACGGATTCTGTGTCAATTCCTACAGTTTCAGCAATCGCACGAATACTTAACCAACCATCAGATCAAATCAGATTACCGATTTTTAACATATTGTCATCCGTATTGATGTATTGACGTGCAAGGGCTACTCGGGAGTGAATAATCTGCAACATCATCTAGTCTGTCTTGAAAACAATTAAACTACTCGAAAAAACACGTGGACGCTATAAATATTCATTGTCATACACTTTTTTCAAAAAATTTATAAGCTTCAGTAGCGGTTTTTCCAAGTTTCATGTGAAATTTCACAATAATACGTTGCTATATTGTTACTTTGTTATTTGAGTACTTCATGAAGGAATTCTATGAGCATTTTTCACTAATTTCTGTCTTTCTGTCAGAATCAGTTTTTTTGGCCTCCCTGATCTCGGCGTGTTATCCACCACACCAATCTTATTTTTCTTTTTCATAATATTCTGACTTGACCATAATGAAATATATTTTTTGAAATTGCTTGAAATGTTTTGCCAATTTGATACTGATAAACGTCTTGTTCTCTCTTTGCAAGTGAAATATCTTTTATTTTAGGTGCCATGACAGAAAATTTGCTTGTAATCTGATTTCAATGAATTGAAAGCATACAAACAAGCTTTTTTAATCGAAACTCATTTGAGGGTAATCTTGAAAGTTTAATGATGCCACCGTTTGCTATAATTTGTATACTCCTTTTTTTTCTGTTCTAATATTTTTTGTAGAGCTAATTTTGTTCTTTGTATTTTAAAAATTTTGTATTTACTTTAAATATATTATTTTTACTTATTACATGCTAACTTTGAGAAATGCTATCTTATAAAAAATTGGTATTAAATTTGCTTCATTTCCTTAACTTGAAAATTTCAATTTTCACTGTATTCTAAAAATTTATTTTTGCCAACTGTATACAATAACTAGTAAAACCTAAAGGTAAAATAAAAGCATTAGAGCCAAAATAATTGCAATTATTACAGATTTGAATTAAATAATTTAGTAAAAATTTTTTTAAAAAAAATCCTCAAATACTCAAGTTAAAAATTATAATTTAAAACATACAAAGTATTATAAAGTAAAAAAAGCCATAAGTTTTCTTAATTTTAATATAAAAGTATTCATGCACACATATTACACATGGTAATTTTAATTTTAAAAAAATTATCAATATTTGAACATTACAGCCGAGTTTAATAAACACAGCTTTCCAAATCAAGAAAATTCAGAATAGGTGACAATATAATTTAAATATTGTCCCAGACATTGAACTGCGAAAGTATGCTTAAGCTAACTTCATGGTTCCAACCATCACAACTTCAGTAACTAAATTATCAATAATGGTGTTGATGAAGGACAATGAAAATTCCAGAACCGAACAAATAATAATTCATTCACAGAAAAACGGAAATAATACATTTATATATATATATATATACATAAATGTAAACATTAAAAAAATTGTACTTCTTTATAGTTGTGAGTACGATTTCAGTTTTAACTGGAAAAATTCATGATATTTAAATCATGTCACAGCTCTGCAATTTCTGAATTTGCAATAAGTACAAAAACATCTCAGTCTTACCACAGCATAAGCTCAATCCTTTTTGCGCAAATCACAGTAGATCATCGAGTAACATAGAAGTTGTCGTCGTTTATCGTATATTTGAACATTCTGAAAGTTTACATTCTCTTAGATACACTGATAACTACGTCGATAGAGATTGGAAAAGATTCAACAAAATTCAAAACATTTATTTCAAGGAATCTGTGAAAAAGCTTGAGTGCCTAGGGTATATTCAAAAAAGAGTTGGAACACACCTTTGCAAATTCAAGCCTAATGTAAAAAGACTTGGTGGCAAGGGAAAACTGACAGATAATTTTATAAATAAATTATAAAACTATTATGGGATAGCTATTATGTCCAATGTAGGAAGTTAATTAAATATGCAAATTACCACAATTGCTGCATTGCCCACAGTTGCTCAAGTAAGGGCAAACTAATGTATGCAAAGTGCCCTACATGTGTGGACAGTTGGTGAAAATATAAACAAGCTATTGCTTCGGGAAAACCTTACAAGGATACCAGTATCAGTCTACATCCAAATCTAATAAATATAGTTAAACCCATATACATTAAGTTATGCGACCAAAAATTGCTCCTCAAATGTATTAACGGACTAACTCAAAATGAAAATGAAAGTTAAAACTATGTCTTATAATCGGTATTACAATGTCATATAATCGGTTTTTGTTGAAACACAAACTTTACACCTAGGGTCAAATTTAGCCATTACCCAATGTAATGATGGATTTTATGGATTATTAAAAGTTTTAGAGGAATTAATAATCATTCCAGGATATTATACATTGAAACAATCTAATAGTATAGATGAAAATCGCATTGATTATTCATAGCGTCATTATTTGCTTGAAACTAAAGAGGCAGAAAAACATTAGGCATCAAGAAAGAAAGAAAAAGTGTTGTACATAAGAAAAAAGAGAATTTGACTTACAAACGTGGAGGTTTTTAAATGTTTGTCCTTTCTTACTTTTTTAGCAAAATACAAAAGTAAATTTAAATCGCTTTTTATGAGAAACGTGATTTTTTAAAAATGTTGCTTATTCAAAACAAGATTTTACAAAATGTTATTGAGATATCAATGTAAAATTTGAGTTGTATATTATTTTCAGTTTAAAAGCTTATATTCTGGATAATTAAATTTCAAAATAAAGCTAATAAACTTTTTTCTTCTTTAAAACATCATGGGAATATCTTATACATTTACATTTTGTTCAAAGTGAATTAATATACCAAGTTATTATTATGATTATAGTTATGCTTTCAAAAATCTGTAAAAAAAGAACCACTGATCAGAATGACCTGGTATTTCATCTGAGTATAAGTGAAGCAAAGGAAATTTGTTTCAAGAGAAAAATTAGTTCAAAAAAATAGTTCAAAAGTCAACCGATGGATAACGTTGTCCAAGAAGCTAAAAATGATTGCTGTAAAAGTTATGCGAATTTTAAGATGCCAGTTAAAAGACGTGACATGCGCACCGCACATTACCACCCTGATAAAAAGACAGAGAGCATAATCTCTGTTATTCTGTGTCTGAAAAGGTATTCACGACTCTATCAGTGAAGGATCGGGCTCTGCTGCTGAAGCATTTTTAAAAGAACGGCTACTACTCGGCAATTACATTGAAGAAATTCTGGACATTAAGGGATTTAAAAAGTGGCTCTGGTCTGATGACTGCATTCATTCTGAAGAAAATTAATGATTAATTCTAAAATATGGGTTCAGAAGAATGGGAATGATAATTCGAAGATATAGGAATTATATGACGGGAAATGTGGAAGAGGGTGGATGTCAGTGGAGAATGTGGTACAGCATTGTAGGAAAAGTCAAGCAGGCTTTGGGAAAATGCAGTACATAAAGAATGGCCTGAATTTTAGACATGCCTGTCAGCACTCAAAATTACTGAATATGAGCCAAAGAGAATCCGTTCCAAATGCAAACATTGCTTCTTCATTCTCAAAAAATCATTGTATGGTGCTGGCTTACAGCAGCATTTATCATAAGTTTTTTCTTTTTCGAGGTCCTTTCACTGGTACAATCAACGGGACCTGTTATAAATCTCTTTTGCGCAATCAGCTCATTCCAGCTCTGTAACAGCGCGGATGTGTGAATAGTATAATTGTTTTGCAAGAAGACGCTCTTCCACACACTTCAAATCAAGGGAAGCACCTGCTCAACATACATTTTGGAAATAACAGAACTATCAGTCTCCATTTCCCAACAGCCTGGCCAATACGATCACCTGACCTGAACCCTAGCAAATTTTGGCTATGAAGCTACTTAAAACATCTTTTGTTCGGTGCTCCGATTATGAAAACTGAACTGAGAACACGCATCCCAACATCACAACTCATACACTACGATCTGTTGAGGCTCAGGCTGTTTTGCACTTTCAACTTGAGGCAGAAAACGGTGGAAAGCATATTGAACATTTCTAAGCAAGTCGCAGGAGCTTGTTCACGACTTTCTTTTCTTGATGGTTTCCTCACTTTTTGCTTTTTCTACGGTTTTTGGCCTTGGGACAATGAAAAACCAATTTTTCTTCATATCCGCTGCCGCATCATCTTGTCGTGGTAGATGGGCTTTGAACAAAGAGTGCCTGCCCCGTCTTTCAGTTAGCCTCTATTGACTAGTACAGCGCTCTCTATCGATCCACTTTTGAACTATTTTTTTTTTCGCAAAACAAATTATCATTGCTTCACGTATACGCAGATGAAATATCGGATTGTCCTGACCAGTAGTTCATTTTTATAGCCTTTTTAAAGTGCAGCTTTAATTATAGTCACCCCTGTCAAGTTTAATTTTTAATTTACATTTATTCAAGCTCAGATTTTAAAGGCGGATTAGTTTTGCATTAATTTTTTTGTGTAACATATTTATTAGAAGTCTATATTTATTAGTGTCTCACTAGAGAAGAAATTACGGCTGATAATTTTTGTTATTGATTACGAGATGCTTTGTTCTGATGCAGTTAGATGAAATAAAAAGCATGTAATTATTGTCGCTTAGATCTAATGGATATTTATTATATTTTATATTTGTTTTCTACTGTAACAAATTTTATATTGCAAAAGGTATTCAGGTAGGTGTCATTTTCTTATTTCTCATTATGTAAATAAAAATTAAAAAGTAACATTTTCAGTAAAATAGATAAGGATAGCTTATTTTCTCCCCACGTATAAATAGTTCTTTGCAAATTAATTTTTAATTTAAGTTTTCTCTTTGTTGTTGGAGAGATACTGTCAAAAGAATAAGTTTAATTAATTAAAACATCAAAAAGTTTGATTGTACTTTTTGTTTCTACTAAGCTACGCAGATTAAAATAAAGTGAAATTTTGGGAATTGAAAAATCGCCAATTTTGATTAAAATTTGCCCTTCTTATCTTTAGAATTGAAATTAGAAAGTTTTATATTGTCATTCAGTTATTGAAATTTTAATTATCTACAATTACTTCATTTTCTTGGATAATAGTAAAGTATTCTATTTAATAAAAAAAAATCAAGCCATTTCTTAGTTAACAGAAACTGCAATTGACACTCTTTCGTATGAATACAGAACTTCTCCTTACATTTGCAAAAAAGATTTTTCGATTTCATTTCAGATCATAATATGTCGAACCTTTTACATATAACGATAATGTTTTTCTTAACTTTTAAGAGATTTAATGAAATGGTGATATCCAAGAAAATGATAGGAAATACTGCTCACATAATTTTCTAATTGAGACTAATTAGCGTTAAATAAACTAAAAAAGCATCTTACCTTTTTCATTATTACATCGAATATATTTTCTTTACTTAGATGTTGCTTAGGAGGGCCCTTGACTACAAGAGAAAGAGAAATTCTTGTACCGCATTTTCTATAAACTTAAAGATATTACGTACAAATAATCGTATGTTTCGCAGTCAATATAAAGAAGTACAGATTTTAGAGTATCAAGTAATCGATTTCCGTCTAAGAAAAGGAACTATGATCCGCTTTAAGTGTATTCTCCGACGTCATGTAACTATCTAAGTAATTGGAGAATAATTCAGTACCTTTTTACACTGTTTTTGTTCTCAACAACCTAACAGCTTTTCCTGCATCTTTAATATTAGAGGTGCAATCGAATTCTGTTGACACTTGAGAGTCGGGGTCCATGATTACTGAACCTTAATTTAAGAGAACTACGTGTTACAGAATTAATATAAACGAAATAATATAATAAATTCCAACATCGTTATGAATCTTTGACGTAACGCTTACATTTTTTTGATATATTTAATTATTACAGATATCATTTATACAAAAAAAAACTAAACTCTTAAAATTTGACTTATAAGAAATGGTTGAATGTACAGCTAATTTCACTGACCTCGAGATCCTGAAATTAATTGCTTAAAAATTCCAAATTAGAGCTTTTCATTTTTCGAGAAATAGGGATTCATATCCAGCCAAAACATTCAAATACGCTAAAATACTGGGAGGCCACCAAAATTGTTAAAATAAAATATGCGAAAGAGGAACGAGAAAATATATCTGAAGAAACATTGACCGATACATTACAGATCGATTGCAACAAGAAACCAGATTTTTATAAATGGTAAAGATAAGGCGTAAAGTTAATACCCGCCCCCCCCCCCATTTTTAAAGGTTTTTTCTCCTTTTCATTTCTTTCCTTCAGGAAAATTCATCAGAATAAAACCTCTTGAATTATTAAGAATTCGAAACTTGTGAAATGGAAAATATTTTCAACAGGAACAATTGGTACAAATAGGCTACAAGAAGCTATACTCTGTCACTCCTTAATTTAGCAGTACAGTAGAAGTTAAGATGAGTGATTCAAATCCGTTGCCATAGAAAATAGGGTTACACTGGGAAAAGGGGATGACTAATAACCAAGGAAATTTACCAAATTTGGCGAGGAAAGGAAAAATGCGCACGAAAGATAATTTTTCCCATTATAAGTAAGCATCTTGAATTCTATTAGCTCATTTATAACCCTTTAATAAAAGAAAAACTTCTATTATGTTTTATATCTTCATCCAATCTGTTTCCAAGTTTCTCTGCAAATAAGTTTTATGATTTATTGTTAGAAATCTCTTGTATTATTTATCACATTTCAAAAAATTATATACTTAAGGGAGTTTAAAATACGAAACCTTTCTTTTATATAAATATTAGTGACAACTCTTTCCTTCTTTTGTATTTAGGTGCAATCAAACCTACTGTTGAATTAGAAGAAGAGGCTTCATAACTGGTTTTAATTTTTGTGTCTTGCCACCCTCGACTTTGAGAATGTCCTTCATTTACCCAGGTCTAATCCACACAGTTAGTATATTGACGCATTTTCTTTCTTAAAATCCCTATTTATTCTCAAATACTTTCTGTGCCATGAAATGTCTTGTCCTTTAAGGAGCACATTCTTTTTTTTTTCCTTTTCTCAAATGATAGTCCCATATATTTCAATATCCTATACATGGTATTTCGACGAATGCTTCCCAAAAATATATCGGTATCATCGTTCAATTATTTCAGAATTTTGTCTACCGTAGGAACCTCATTTTTACAAAAAAAAACCCTATAATTTTTTTTTGTTCAATGCATGACAATGTGAAGTCATTATTATCCTTTGTCAGTTTCTGCGTACGGTATCAGGTCGCTTTTTCCAGGAGAACTTAAAGAACTTAACGTCTTTTTTTTTTTTTTTTTTAAATGAAAAATTGTTCTTTTAGAAACAGTTTAGAAGCTTTTTTAACGATCGGATTGACAGATTTTCGGGGGTTTTCTTCTCGAAGTCAAGAATAACCATTCCATATGTTTCTCCGGTCTCCACTTCGGATTGATTTTCTTTTGTTTGATGTTGCATACAGCGTAATCGATTAAATTCCTTTTCAGCCATGCTTAGAATGTCAAAAAAGAAGAAAATAGCAGGTTAGATAAGAATTAGAAGTATGAACGATAGCAAAGACGCAAAGCGAATGGCATAGAATTGGTGTGGAAGCTCAGCAAGCTCGCTAGAAATATTACCTTGAGATATGGTTTCCAGCAAAACGTCAAATCCTCCACGTCACTGTTTCGTCTATATTCCTTCTCTAAGATTAAAATTAAATTGTTTTAACATGTTATTAACTTGAAACATAACCCTAAAACCATAATTTCTGTAATATATGACATTTTTTTCTTACAAATTTCTGTGCATTTTTTATTTTAAATTGCAAAACAAGATAGAACTATTTTTCAAGTGGATTGGTACGTTTTCTACCTTTCCCAGTGCTGTCAGTTTAAGGTAAAACGGAGTATAAAAATAATTTGAAACCTATAAATGAAAGGAAATGTGATCCAATTGGTCTAATCCAATTAATTTATGTCAATCCAATTAATTTATGTCTGTATAGACATAAATTATGACATAAACAGTGGTACTTCTGAATTTTTCTCGATATGCTAAATGTTTGCAGCGTAAATTGTTGGATCTGATGGAAATTAGATCCTGAAAATGAATCCTTGGATTTATTAAAATTTAAATCATCCATTGCGAGTTCACTTATTTATAAAGGCAGTTCGACTCAGAAAAAACAGAAATGCAGACCAAGTACATTGCGGGATCCACCAACAAAGAAATGTTTAAAAGCGCAAGCTCCTGCTGTATTGCGAAGAGATGGTGGTGAGCGTTATCCGTCTAAATCTTAGGGGAAATACGCAGCCAAGTGCCACTTGCCTGGCTGTCCCAGGAAAACTAGATACATATGTGTTCGATACAAAGAAGCACTAGCTGGAAAACTCACTAAGTGCTTCCGTGCTTTTCACTCAAGAAAATGTTTCTAATTTATCAGTAATTTCATTGCATTAATTAACAATTTCTAAAATATCATTATACATTAATATGAATATAAAAATTAGTTTAAATTTGTCACTGGTATTCTTCATTTCATTTTTATGAATACGATCTGATCTATCTAAGTGATTTACGTCCCCTATGAATTGGTTGTAATTTCTAACAGCTGCAATCCATATTTGTTTTTTTTTCTTTTTTGCACCATTTGGGACATTTTTCCACAGAAAGTTTACACTTCCTGTTGATAACAATACTCCTCTGTAATCAAACCATTTGACTAGGCAACTCGTTATCGTCATATCGTACAATTTGATTAACAGAGCTACGGCCATTTCTTTTCATCTCACGATCTATTTGTAATTTTTCTAATTTTGGAACTTTATTTTTCATTAGTGTTCCTGTAGCAAAAACTTCTCTATTGAGTTGCATATCTAATAACAATTCTAATATATTACATACCGTATTGATTACTTGGAGTAAATATCACAAATAGATCAAGAAGAAATAATTGAAAAATGTAAAACTAAAAATGACTTTATCACTCTTGAAAATCAAAGTATAACATGTGATACTACCATTCATAGCTGATCCCAGAAAAATCAAAAGCTCATGAGTATCATTTTTGATGCTTCTGAACTGAGAAGGATATATAAATATATCTTCGGAGACAATAACAGGGCATAGCCCACAGACACATGTATATATTAACATATACACATACATATATATATATATATATATATATATGTATATATAAATGTATACACACGCACACATATATATATTGTTACGAAAATGATCTGATGCTTCCCTGCAACGCTTCTCTTTTAAGGAAAACATGGATATACAGAGATGTCACCAGTTTACAAAAGACAGTTTAAGTAACAACCCCTTCACCTTAGTGACGGATTTGGCGACCATTTGGCAACAGGGGGAAAATACACGTAGGTGCAGGAACCTGAGCGAAAAATCGATAAGGAAAAGTTACGGACTTTTCGAGAGTTGTTACGTGTGACGTCAAACCTGGTCGGATAAGGAATGAATACTTCGGGAACTGCAATCAAGGATGAATCAGTTTAGGAGAAGTCAGTCTGTGCGTATGATCAGTTTGTCTGTAGTGTCTGGTTTTTAGACCTATCAGGAATCTTGGCCGAATGAATCTGTTGGAAGTTTGGCCGAAATCTGGTGGAACTGTAGGAGTCTGCTTTTGATGTCTACGTTAAGGAGATCGATCTGGGGATCGACTTATAGCTGTCAGCACTTGAAGTGGAGCGTGCAGAGGGAGTTTGCGTAGAAGCCTCGTGCATCTACCGGAAATTGGTGAATCCTGCCATGGAAGAGCAGATTATTACTGCAGAAGCAGTCCGCAGTGAGGAGTAATAAGCTGATGAGCTGAACGTTGCTGAAATAACTGTGACTGTACTTAATGTTTGTTTTGCTCCTGTTTCTGAGTCACTAAATTATGCAAGTCCTGTGTATCTGTTATTGTCTAAGTTGTTCTGCCTGCGTGTTGTCCTGAAGACTTAAGAATAAATCATCAATTGTTGTTATCCTCCGAGTTGAAGATTAATTTCACTCCTTACACACTCACCCAGGGAGGAGAAATATATATATATTGTTATCTTTAGTGTTTAAAGCCTGTGTTTAGAGAGCGTTTTTGTAAAGTGTAAGATGTCACTTACACTCCCTTTCAGATGAAAACCAGACTCCAAGCAGAGAGGGTCAGACTCAGAAGACTGTCTTTGTATCCAAGCGATCAAGTAGGAATCGTCAGTGGAGATCGGACAGTAATGCGGTAAAAATAGTACACAATAAATTATTGTTGTTGATGTTCAACCAGCATTGTATCTTGTCCTTGAATTTAAGACAACTTTTAAGTTAAGGAATTCGTGGAAGTGACCAGATATGCTAACAATAAATTGCATAGATCACCAAGATAACACGATAGGATTAAAAAGAATGAAAGGAACTGTTGCTGTTAGTTAAAGAGTTATTACTGAGTAAAGTGAAAAAAGAAAGTGCGTGTCTATATTAAATCAAAAGTGTAAGAAGTTTATAAGTTAAAAAGATAAGTGTTTCCTACAATTTCAGAAAGGGGGATGGAATTAACCCATGTGAACTGTTAAAGGGGGAAAAGTGCTTTAATGGATATCAACCCACCAGAACTGTGCAAAAAGTAGTGTGCTTTTTAGGACATTAACCTACCAGAACTGTGAAAGAAAGCCAAAGTTTGCTGATTGAAGCATACGCAACTACGAACTGTGAAACTGAAAAAAGAAAGAAAATAATTTTCTCTTTCCTTATGCGATTTGAAGTGATTTGTTAAGCTTTTTCTGTACGTATACTAATTAATAATTTTAAGTGTATAAAAATGAGAGAGGAAAAATTTAACTCTCAGAGATGAAAACAATGCTTTGGAGGATACGATTTTGATGTTTTGAAGTGAGAAAGAAGTAATTTGGAAGATATGAATTTTATATTTTTATTTTTATATGATAATTAATAGAGAGAGTCTGAAGGATATAAGTTTCATATTTTGAAACAAGAATTTGATGATTGATATTTTAAATGTTTTGAAGATTCGAATATTGATATTTAGTATTTCTGTTAGTATAAACGGAAATTGATAATTTGAAAGTCTAAGTTAAAATATTTTTGTGTATGATAATTAATGGTTCAGAATGTATGAAATTGGTGTTTTAAAAAGTAACTGTTAATGATTTGAAGGGCTTAAAGTAAGATTTTTTTTATCAGCAATTGAGTAATGTCCTTCTATAATGTTATCGATCAAGTTAATATTTTGTTTTCTTGCAATTGAAGTATTTTGTTGAGTGTAATGATTTTGTGTTAATTGTATATTTGCAAAATCGGGGGCGAATGTAATGTCAGGAATTGGCCGAATGTTATCTCCATTGTTTAAAGCCTACCTGTAGAGGAAGTTTCGCGAGTGTAAGATGTCACTCACACAACCTCCTCAGATAGAGAACCAGACTCCGAGCGGAGAAAATCAGATTCAAGATACAGACTCCGTATGTAAGCGATAGTGTAGAGATTATGAGTAATGATCGCACAGTAATGCGATAAAGATAGTAATTAATAAATTATTATTATTGTTGACCAATCAGACTTGTGTCTTATCTTAGAATTTAAGACAACCGTTCAGAAATTCGAGGAGATGACCGAAATACTAACAGTAAATTGCATAGACCACCGAGGAAACGCGACCGGATTTGAAAGAATGAAAGGAAGTGTTGTTAGTTAAAAAGTTATTATTGAGTATAATAAAAAAGAAAATTCGCTCTATAAAATAAATCAGAAATGGAAGAAGTTTATGAGTTTAAAAGATTAAAGTTTCCTACAGTATATATGTATAACGTTAAGTAGACATAATTCTTAACATTTATTTAAATTCATAATAAATTATAAATTATAGCTAATAAAAATTAAAATTAATAAATATTAAAATTATTAAATTACTATTTTTACAACATTAATTTAAACGTACAGTAAATTAAAATTTTAAAAAATTAAATTTAAAAGAAGATATCTATGATTTAAAGCATACAAATTATTATTATTTGAAAATTTCTTAAATTAATGAAAAATGAATATTACAAAATATTCAAGAATACATGTATTAATCATGTAAATAATTAAAATTTGAAAATAAAACAAGTAATTTTAAAAATTACAACAAAATTCGATACATCAAAACTTTTCCAAGACCCATAGAGGATATCTCAAGAGGAAAAAATTAAGAAATTATAATAAAAAATGGAGCTAATTTAATTCCAACACTGTTTCAGACTTGGGACTGAGAATAGCTTGTTTTTACTGGTATTATGGATCCAATTATCACAATTTCAGTGAATTAATTATAACAAGATAGTATAAAAACCAGAAATTAAGCATAAATCTCAATTCAAAATAATAATTCACCCAAGGAAAAAAGTATAATGTAAGGATTTAAACTTATTCAAACCAAAGTAAATCAATGTTATCCATTAAAAGTAATATATACATATTTATACACGTTATTAAATAGTTTAAATTCAGAAATAGTTATAAAACCTTTACCTCCATAAGCAAGCAAGCATAATTCTTATATCTTCCTTCAATGCGGCGCGATAATACCTTTTGTCAAGGAAATTTTAACCTCCTAGTAATATTTCATTGATTGATTGATTAACCGAAACTAAAATAATATTTACTTAAATTTACTTATCCTACCAATTTAAAAAACAAATTATTATTAAAAAAACACAACACCAAAAAAATTAATTTTAAAAGTCATAGTAAATTTTTTAACAATAATGAATAAAAAAAATTAAATATAATTAAAATTCAAAAGTTCGTAAAAAGAGATCTGAAAATAAGTCGTCATCTTATGTTAAAGTTTTTAAATCAGTAACATTTTCTGAAACAAATTAACGAAACCAAGATTTATAAATATATAAATATTTTATAGAGAAAAGTAATTTTTCTAATTTATTAAATATAAATCATTATACATACGAAATAGAAATACAGCATATGTACACTTGCGTGTAAAAATTGAACAATAAATGTATTTTTCAACTCAAAAAAGGGCTTTTTGTGAGCTGTACAGTAAAAAAAGGGCAGCTTAGTAGAGAAGAGATACCTGTATATATTTCGACATCAGAGGGGACGTCACGACATGGAAACACATAGAATTAGCGCTTATTGCAAAGTAACTTGAAAAGAAGGATGAATCTTTTCACATTTCCAGACATTCGCTGCAAGTAAAAGTTAAATTATACATTCAATAATGGCTACAAGAAATCGTTAGATACCTATAAAATGATAGGCAGGCTTGAAGAGAGGTGTAGTTTAACGAGAATTGCACAATAATTTGGAATTGATAAAATTGTAGTTACAAGAGCTAAAAAAGCCTTCCAGATGACAGGTAAAGCTATTAGAAAGGTTGGCGGTGGTCGACCGAGGAAACCAAAGGAGAGTGATGACCGGTATACTGTTACACAGACGATAAAAGACTAGAACCAGGCATCGTATAACCTTGCTTAGCAGGTTGAACGACAAACGGACGATATGAATCATAGTTCACTGTGGCTAGACATCAGCATAAAGGTGGCCTATTTACCCTTTGCCCTGAACACTGCATACAATTAGTAGCAGCACATCAACAGCACCATATACAGTGATGTCAAAATCACAAAGACTAGATAACTTATCAATAGAGTCACTTTCTGTTTACTGAGGAGAATCGTTTCAGTCTGAGCAATGATATATAGCCCCATTTGATATGGAGAGAGGAAGGGACATGAATTCATCCCATTAACATCGGGCAAAGGAACCATTGGGGTGGTCCTGGAGGACTCGTGTGGGGAGACATTATGTAGAATGGACGAAAGGAGCTCCCTATTTTTGACCGTGGCTCACTTACCAGTTATCGTTGCAACGAAGAAATTATTCTACCACATACGAGGTCTGTTCCAAGGTGCAATTAGTCCAGACATTATTTTAGTGGACTTCAATGTTTGTCCACACAGATCATCTGGTGTCGAGGAGCTTTTAGAAAGTGAGGATATCTGTAGAATGGATTGGCAAAGGTGCTCTCCTGATTTAAATCCCATCGATCATGTGTGAGATGCTTTGGAGATCAACCTGTAAGCATGATCGTATCCTCCGGAGATCATCAGAAGCTGAAACAGATTCTCCTTGAAGAGTGACAACTTTACCTCAAGAAGGGCTGGATAATTTGATATTGAAAATGTACTGATGGCGTCATGCAATTACTACAGTTAGGGAAGGTCATATCCCTTACTAGGAGGCTTAGGGATCTTGTTCTTTATGACCAGACAATGATTTTACTGACAACCTTCTGTCAATAAAGCCTTTTTTGCTCTTTTCCATAATGTATCTGTACAATTCCTTTTTTGGCTACTATGCTTAAATCAACTTTTAAGTTTAACATTGTGCTTCCGTAGTGTGAATTTCATGTCACCCAGCTGATTTTTTTCGGAATTAAAGCACAATCTGAAAAGGTACTCAAGTTTTACACACACACTTGTATATATATATATATATCAAAAAAAGACGCATCAAGAAGGAATTGCCCGATTGTAATGAAATCACGTATGCAAAGACATTTGAACCAAACATGCAAATGATTCAAATTTGGTTCACAATGAATGAATAGCGGGAGCTACAGCGCATCGGAACTGCGCTCTCAGCAGGTGTATATAAGAAGTGATTCTCAATTTGATGGTCAAATTTCCTATTGTATTGCTATTTAGGACACCTTTCAACACCTGAAAAAATGCCTCACCGCAGGATTAGATTTCATTACGAGCAACTGCCAGAGTTTGAAAGAGGTCGTATTATTGGATTGAAAGAGGAAGGTTGGGCAAATCGAAGAACCGCTCCTCATATGGGTTGAAGCGATGCGGCGATTAGTAGAGGCTGGCAAGAATGGGTGGACAATGGCAGATTTAAGCATCATGATGGTAGCGGTCGACCTAAGGCTACAGCAGATCGACAGAACAGAATGATTGCCAGATCAACTGTCACAGCGCTTGATTCATCGTTATCAACCATCAGACGTACGACCCGCACATGAATGTCCATCATGACCATTCACAGACGGCCGATAGAGCGAAATCTACAATCGTAATGACTGATACGCTACCTGCCACTCACGCCTGCACACTGTCGAGCGAGATTATAGTGGTGCTAGGTTCTATGAGGTTGGAATGATGCTGACTGGGGTCGTGTAGTGTTTGGAGACGAATCCCGCTTCCAACTGTGTCCTGACGATCATCGAAGGGCAGCCTGTCAAGTCTGCTTTCACTATTGCTCACCACTCAGGCCCTAAACCAGGAATTATGGTCTGGGATGCCATTTCCCTTGATAGCCAGACTCCTATGGACGTCATTAGAAGCCCACTTACATCACAGCGGTACTTCGAAGACATTCTGAGACCTGTTTTGCTACCGTTCCTTTTGCAGTACACTGCCATTATTTTTCAGCAAGTTAATGCCAGACCACATAAGGCACGTGTAGCTATGAAATGTCTTACAGCTTGTTAAACACTTCCTTGGCCAACCAGATCTCTCTCCAATCGAGCATGTCTGGGATATGATGGGAAGACGACTGCCTCTACCAAGGAATGTTGAGGACCTAGCCCAACAATTGGAGCAAATTTGGCAAGAAATACCGCAGAAGACCATCAGAGTGCTTTATAACTCTATTCAACGTCGTGTGGCAGCTTGCATCCTGGCTAGAGGTGGATCAACACCTTATTGATCTCGTTACTTTGTAACTATGTAACTCTGAAATAAATCATTAAATTTTTCTGAAATTTTAATCTTTTTCTATTCTGTACATAATATTTCCTATCCGTCAATTTTTGTCTCCATGGAGCAACTCCTTCTTGCTGTTTTTTTTTATAGAGTGTATATGTGTATATAAATACATGTATATGTATATATACATGTATGTATATACATACATATATATATATATATATTGTATATATATATATATATATATATTGGTATATATATATACATATATATATATTGTATATATATATACATATATACATATTGCATATATATATATATATATATTGTATAGAGACATATATACATATATATATATATATATATATATATATATATTATTATAATACCCAGCATTATCTGAAGGGCCATAGAATCAGCATTTTCAAGCCTTATGTCTAGAGTAAGAATCTTAGAATGAATGCTGCTTACAGTAATGTTATTGCCTGATGTCGTAAAAAGCGGCAGTGATTGCGTTACTTTATAGGGAACGAGTTACAGACACTTCCTAATTTTTCAAAGGTAGAACATTATAATCTTCTTTCATGAACACGTCATAAATATCATTTTTATATCTATCTAAATAAATATTACAATAAAATTTTATTTTTATTATTTACATGAGTTGAATACCTTAAATTAGTACAAATATCTTGGATGGATATGCGTATATGAGTGAATGATGGACATTATACAGTTTACATACTAGACGCTTGCTCTCCTAACCTAATAAGAATTATATCCAGGTTGGATATCGCTCCCATCTGACTAGATGTACGTATGAGAATTGAGTGTGTAAAGTTCATACTACTTCAAGACAGATTTTGGTCATGATATATGTTAGATAGATTTTAAGTTGGGCGGAGGAAACCGAAATTCCCTGTTGGAGTGTAGAAACGACCTTACGTTAAAGAATAATTGACACAAAGAACTTTGGTACACGTTGAATCAATTACTTCCTTTCTTATAATTATGTACAGACTATTTCCCTGTTGACTGTAAGAAAAAAGTACAACAAGGAAATAGTCTGTACATAACTGTGCACAGTGATTTCAATGGAACCCTTTGATTCAATAACCCAATGAGGCTTTTTTTTTAGATTTTTTATTGCAAATGAACCCCGAGTATACAAGCGTCAAGAATATCCTTTCATCCTGTGTTTCAAGTCATTAACACTCAATAAACTATTATAAATGAGGATTATGAATGTGGACAAAAGGTCAACAGTTAAACGTAAAAGTGGAATGGAAAAGGAAGAAAGGGAGCAAAAATCTATTTTTATTTGTTAAATTACAATTTTACGTTCAATTTCTGTAATGCATATTTAAGGTTCATGTAATATGTATATAAGAGTTTCTAATTGGGGAATGTTTGGAATTTTCTATGTGATATTTCCCATTTTTTAGTATTAATATTATGACTTCGTCATATACATTTACTAAACATTCAACGTATGCAGCTTTTTTTAAATTTTCTCTTTTGTGTATGTTTAAGAGTTTCAAGTGCAGAAATGCTCAGAAATTCTAGTTTAAGATTTCGTATTATTGGTATTAATATTTTGATATGGGTGATATATTTATGACTTAAACATTAAAAGTATTTGGAATGTTTTAACTTGGATGTTAAAGCATCAGAAAAGGGAGTAAAAAAGCGTTGTCTTAATATTTTTCTGTATAAGAATTTTAAGAAATCAAGCATTTTCTGGCTAAGGCAAGATCTTATAGATTTATCTGAAGGATTGAATGTTAATGTAGAGTCTACCTTGTGGTATATGAGACATTGAAACTTATTACAGAAAGTCCAAATTATGAAGAGAAATCCACAAAGATAGCTTTAACTCGTATAATTAGGGATAAAACGATAAAGCTGTTAGGGAAAATGAAGAAAGGGATCAAAAAAAGAATATGCTTGGAAGAAATCAATTGTAAGAACTTGAGTTGCAAAAACTCAATATGCTCCTTGAATTAGAAAAATTAAAAATACCGGGTGCTGAAGTAATTTCAAATAATCAATCGCGTGGGGGGTTTACGCCAATAACACATAATAAGACCACTAAAATGCCACTTACTTCAAAATGTGAAAAGGGTCAAGGTATGCAATTATTTTTAAAAGTATTCGAAAATAGTGCAAACCATGCAAAAATACCTAAAATTGAATGCATTACATTTGCTTTATGACTTCTACCACTCGATATTAATGAACAAGTTGCAAGGAAAGATTCTGAAGAAATTAAAGAATAGTATTTTATTAAGAAACTCTTAATTCAACGCTGTAGACAATTTCCAAAATGATCAGGCAACAATTTTATTGGCATCGGAGAAATAATTCAAATTAGAGCACATGAACTATAAATAATTTCAAAATCTTTCAGAAAACTCGAAGTTGATACTTTTGACAAATTAAAAAACTTAGTAAGGGCAAACCAGATGAAACATAGGGTAAATACTGAATGCAAAGAACATTTCATTGATCAGTGGGCCAATTTTGTTTCTCCTTATAATGTGGCAGAAAAAATAGATAATTATGGTAGTGTAAAATTTACTTTAAAGAGAAAAGAAACCCTTTACAAGATCTAAAGCTCCATTTAAACCCCAACATATTAGAACCAGATAGAAAGGCTCAAATCACCCATCACAAGAAAGAAAAGCCAAAAATCGTTCGTTACAAACTACCCTCAAACAAATTTTCAACCATATCATGATCATGCTCTCCAAACACAAAAATAACCCTACAAACAAAATCAAATCTTATCATCCCAAGGCCAATGATTTAACCAGGCAAAATTCAATCATTTGGTCAGAATAAGAATCAAGGTGCTTAGGAAATGTCAGAACAAACAATTCGCTATCACCATTGTTCACATAATGAGTTGATCAGAAAAGAAAAAATATATTAAATGAAATTGAAGGAAGATAAAGAAAACTTATGGCTGTTACTGTTTGTCGAGATTACTTTTCCAGGAGAGTAATACTGTCATATTATTCTCCCATATGTTTGTGACACAGGATTAAATGTATTACTAAATTCATACTTTTTTTTATCGATAACTATGTGTAGACAAAAACCTTCTAAAGGATATCAACCTCCAATTCATTAAATTTCTGGGTCCATTCTGAATTATTTAAAGATAGTAGAAGTTGAAAGAATTACGGAACTATATATATATATATATATATATATATATGTGTGTGTGTGTGTGTGTATACATATATATAAAAAATTGCTTACTTTCCTTGAAGGATATGAATACTTTCTAACTACAATTAGATATTCTTAATTACGATGTTATATTTATCAATATCATCGATATAGTATGTTAATTAAAAACTTATTTTAAAAATCATTATTTCTGCTTCATAGCAATCAGATCTTTTTCTATTCTTTCTTTCCTCTCTCTTTTTTTCACTTATGTAAAATGAAGTGTGTACTAATGCATACATGTAAAATGCTTATTTTACCTCTAAAATAATTTTTTAGCAAAATTCACACGGAGTAAATAGTCTAGACTAAAAATTGGTACTCCTTAAGTATTTGGTTGTTAATTGCGATGTTATGCAATATGGAAAAATATTTGAGTTATAAAAATTCTAAATTATATGTATCGTTCCTTTCTTTAGGTCTGTAAAAGAGTAAGTAGTACAAATATAGATGAGGGATTGCATGAGGAAGGATTTGGAAATGCTTCGAATAGAGGGAAATGGATGTCACCTTTTAACCCATAAACGCACTGTGTCTATGGAGGAAATTTCACTTTGTAATTCAGAAGCATATTCTCTATAGAATAGTGGATCAGAAATTTTTGATTCTTTCTAGGCAATTCCTAACATCATTTTTCAGAGGATCGGTATGACGGGAGTTGTATTAGGCTCGAACTTTAGAAAATTGTACTCACTTTTGAATTGTAAGAGTCCTTTCGCCAATATTGTACTTCACGTCAAAACAACAGAGAAATTGAGACTCAAATAAAAAAAAAAACTTTTAGAAGAAAACATTATAAAGCGATCACTTAGACCCAATGTTGCTCTTTTAACGTTAGTTATTAAGAAAGATAAAGGTAAAAAAAAAAAAGAATGTGCATTGTTTTACAGAAAATTAAATATCAAATCACACTAAAACAGACGCAGAAACAGTACAAATAAAAAAAATAGATGTCTTATTAGGTCAACTAACAAAAAATCAACATTTTTTTACTCTAGACTTAGAGTCATGTTATTCGCATATTAAAACTAATTTTTGGGAAGATCACACTTAAGAAAACTTTTACTATCTAATAAGAAAAGAACATAATATTAAAAAAAAATATATAAATGCCTATTTGGCAAAAAAAATAATTACTTTTTTAGGATATTAAGTTTCAAAATGACAATTTCTCCGAGGAATATAACCGTTTCGTGATTAGCATGAAAACATCAAACGATTAAATTCTCCAAGAAATGTTAACAAACTTCAAAGAATTTTAGGTAGCATCAATGTTTATCACAAGTTCATTAGTAAGCATGCAAAACAAAGGTTACTCTAAACAAGTTGCTTAAAAAATACATTGTATGGAACTCGTCAGAACACACGTATTTCTACATATAAAGAATTCTTTAATTTCTAAATCAATATATTATTTTATCTCTTTTTCATCTAAATTATAAATGTGGTTTATATGTAGATCTTTGCAAAAATCTTTTGATAGTTCAAAATCTACCACTCATTTTTATTTTAGGCGGATAAGAATTTATAAGAGACTCTATGTCATCACAAAATTAGAATGCCTTGCCATAATAGATGCACTAAACTATCATTATTTGCATGGGAAACATTTCACTATATATATATATATATATATATATATATATATATATATATATATATATATATATATATATATATATATATATATATATATATATATATATATATATATATATATATATATTGCTTACTCTCGCATGGCTTAAAAGTGTAAAATATTTAACTTCAAGATTATTTCGAAAGTCATTTGAATTATCTATGTTCTATTATGAAATTAAATACAAAAGAGATTTTCTAATAATGAAGTAGGTATGCTTTCTAAAAATCCTATTTCTCACTACACAGTTCAAATGGCTCATTTACTTCAAAATTAATCGAAAATCAAATTTATAGATGTTCTCGAATACAATAAAATTAATAATATATGGACTTTCAGTAAGAAAGACATCTTTAAGGTTGTTGCTCCATTTTCTTTGAGAAAAGAATTATTTGGAAAAGTTCAAAAATTTGGACATAAGGAAGTTTAAAAAAGTGCTGAGCTTAAAATCAAAACAATATAATTAGAAGGATATAATTAAATATATAAACAATTATGTAAAACATTGAGAAGTTTGCCAAAAAGCAATAATAAGCAAGATATAAGTAAATATATAAACAAAATAAAAAGTCTGATCAAGAAAAGTTTGGACTTTTACAAATATTACCTATGTCAAAGGAACTCTTCGGAATGCTCTCTTTTAATATTGTAGGTCTGCTAAATTATTACAATTCCACTAAACAGTATTTACATATTATCATTAATCTTGCAGCAAGATACATATGGTCTTTCTCACTAAAAGTGTTACATGTGAAACTTATATTAATTGTTTAAAATTAGTATTCTGCATTCAATTTCCAAAAACCTTATTAAGTCATAGGAATGCTGCATTCACACCATAAAGATTTAAAAAAAATTCTTACGCAATAATAGTGTCAAACAAAGATTAACTCGCAAACCAATGTAAATGTTGAAAGAGTGACCCGGTCTATCATCATCCGATTAAAGCGTAAGATAAATGAAACTTCTAAGAGAATTCCTCAGATAAATTTTTCAGAGAAGGTTGCGCAAGAATACTATGATACCTCTCATTCGGTTACATACTATTCACCTTTTTTTAATGTATGATAAACTACTATATGCATCTCTCTAATCGATATTCAAACTTATTCACATGTTCATAAAACTAAGAAAATTGCATTTAAACGTACTCAGGAACATCATGAAGCGAATAAAGTTTGTAACGATTCACATAATCAGGCTTCAACATTTAAGCAGATTTAGTAATGTTAAAAGAATTAAAATATCCTAATACGAGGAAAATTTGTCCATCATATTCTAGGCCTTATACAATTTTAAAACAATTATCCGACCTGACTTATAAAATTCATAAGCCGAATCAAATCACTGATAATGGTAATGATATTATATATGCCTCACGCCCAAGATTTTTTTTTTCATCCAGTACATGAGTTTCAGTTAATTAGTGCCCATTAATAAATTTCGTCCTATAAGTTTTCTTCAATAAGTTGAATAACTCAAGCATGCCGCGATTTATCTATATGTTTCCACCTGAAGATATTTCGTTTAAAGGACTCAAGTTCTGAAACGACTATATTCTATTTTTCGAGTGTAAATTATTTCATCTTTATATTTGATTAGATATCTTATTTTTAGTGTGTATATATGAAATATCCCCCTTTTTGATATTTAAATACGCTTCTAATTTTGAGAGTTTGTCTGAATTATCTAATTATTTAAATTTATGTATGCATTAAATACTTTATTTTGAGTGTGTGAAATACCTCATATTGAATTTTATTAGGTGTCTTATTTTTGTGAACTTAAATAATGCTCATGCATTAAATAATGTTCACTATTTTTCAACATTATTTAGGAAAATTCTTATAATTGTTATAACAATGGTGTTATGTTATATTAATGGATATCACTAAGTATTAATATGTATGTTGCCGTAAATGTTGGAAATTATTATATTTTTATATGAATGAGTATGTTGTATTAATCAACATTAAAAGGTAATTATATGAACGTTGCTTCACGCATTTCAAAAATTAAGTTGAAACTCTCACATATTCTGAGTATTTGGGCAATGAACTTTGAACTATATTTGAGCCAATCTACTCGTATATAGTGAACTTTAATATAAAATATTACTATAAAAACAACCACTCTTCAATGTGTATGATAATATATTATAATATTATAAAGATAAAACTATTCTACAAAGTTGAATTTGAATATATGGTATTATTATAGTGATTTCCAATTGAATTCAAATTTTTGTATTGATAATGTTTCTCACTTTGTTAATTTATATCTTGTTATAGCGCTTGGCAAAAATCATGAATTTCATCATGATATTTTTGCTATATTTTTATTTTTGCATTTATATGAATAATTATATATAAATAATACATAAAATATAAACTATGTTATATTTTATACTTGCACTTACACGTGTCTATTAAAATCCAAGAGCTCTGTTCAAATGCCAAATTCACCAGGATTCATTTTACTTCTCTTCAAGAGAGTGTAGTTGGATCCTGCGCGCCTACAATTGTATAGTTTACAGTACAAGTGCAATGTAATATAATCTACAGTTAAGCAGTACAATGTAATACAATTTTAATGTATTATCTAAATATTATGTGAATGCCCTAGTAACAACATTTCAGGAGAATCTAACTTTATCTGAAAGGGCATGGTAACGGCATTTACCCACCTAATATCTTGAGCTAGAATCTTTAAATGTTGTTTATTATAACGTTATTGGATGGTGCCGTAGAATACGAAAGAATTTGTGTTATTTTATAGGGAACTAAGAACAGATGCTGCCCAACTTTCAAAGGACAACTCTGTACATCTGGGAAGAATGCATTATAAATATAATTTTTAAATTAATCAAGATTTAAAAATTAAATCAATTTTGATTGTTTACAAAAGCTGAATACTTTAAATAAGTACAAAAAGTTTATACGGATCTGAGTGTATGTGTGAATGATGAATACACCTTACAGCATATATAAAATGTGAAAAAATATCTTTTATCCTAACAAGGATTATATCACGGTTCTTTATCGTGTGAAAAAATCGTGTAAAATCGTGTGAAAAAAAGAGTTGAATATATATATATATATATATATATATATACTATCTGATACCCGCCCACTTCGCTGGACAGACGATAATATAATATTTTGGAATCTATATGTAAGATATCAAGAAAATTTTCAATTTTTAAGACTTTAATGATAATCTAAATTTAAAATTTTAAGAAATTGTTTGTCTGTAATAATAGTTATCCTCGACATTCAAATATATGAGAAAAATAAAAAAAATTAGTAAAGTCACCCCATACATATATAATATGGATAAAATTCATTCCACGGCATACATGTTACACCTAGTATTGCCAAAGATGAAACCTTTTGTTAGAATATTCATCATGTGCTTAGCTTTCAAATGAAATACCCTCGCAATGGCATCGTGTCTATCATAAGATTTTTGTCCTTGCCTCAAGACATTTTGATTTCTGACCATTTAGGATTGCAAGCGACTGCAATCCTAAAAATAAGTCGGGACGTCCCAAATATCTTACGTATGTCATAGCCTCTTCAGTTCATTCATGCATGTAGCGAGGTCCTCCAGTAAACGAAGATTGTCTTGCGTGTGTGCTACTCCGTAAAAAGTGACCGTTTTAGTATTTTTCAAAATCCCGCTAAGTTTTGGAGCTAAATCACATTCCAAATTCATTCTAGATTCAGAAACTGAATTTATTCCAAACTCATTTATTTCTATCGCTAAATATGTACGTTTCCTATTTTCGACACTCACAAAATTTTGCATGAAGAACTTCTTCACCAAAATCTTGCCAATCCTCCATCAGCGCTTCAGTATAAAATTATTTGGTATTTTTCCATTTCGCACGCGCAAATCTCACCGAGTAAACTTAATTGGTGACAATACACAGTGAACATATAAAAAATATATTCCGTTTGGCGTCGGTCATTTCATTTTTGGCGATAAAGTCGCCAAAATTACAAAACAGACGGATAAGAGTATATTAACGGATGAAAATTACAATTTGGATAAGACTTCCGTAAAATCCGTTCTTAGTGAGCGTCTACATCGCAAAATGAGTAATTATGCTAAATTTCAAGTCAATCGGATGTATAGTCTTTGAGATCTCGTGATGAGTAAGTCAGTGGTATTTCGCTTATATATATATATATATATATATATATATATTATATGTGTGTATGTGAGTAATATTTCGAAATACAGTTCTTATGTTAAGAAACAAAATATCTTACATATTGATATTTTTATTATTAAATTAGCAATAAATAATTCCTTTAGAAGCCTTTAGAGAGTTTAAAGATTTTATTAATAATGATATTAAAAAATACGTCTTTAAAAAGTAGATATTAATAACAATGAGGATATTTATTTGAAAGATTTAAAATAAGCTGTTATTAATCCTATGGATAGATTTGTTATTAGATGTATAGACACTGTACTTAATAATTACTCTATTGTATGTAAAAACTCTATATTAGTTTGATTAATAAGCATCTTGTGAATAATAACTTAAAGTAGAGATCAATATTCGGAAAGAAATTTCAAATAGAATTATTGCATTTTATAAGATAATGGATGTTAATATTAATAACGTTAAATTGCTTCACCCTTTTTTTAATGTGGCTATGATAGTCTTGTGGGTATGGTCACGGACTCCCAGCCTGCGCTTTTCATCAAATCGTGGGCTCGAGCCTTGATGCTACTAAAGACCCTCCGTGCATCCATGGCTCTGATGCCGTTTAAATCTATCGAGGCTCATAATCCTCCCAATGGCACGGTTTAAAATGTTTATTAGGTGAAAGGGAGATGCTAGCTCAAGTCTTCGTCTTTTAATCAGGACCAAAATTTGTAGCTTCAAAATTACAAGGTATGTGGCCAAATGCCCTCGTGTTGCCTCTAGAGTGACATTAATAAAATCAACCAATCTTTTCTCTTACACCCAAATTTCTTAAAACTCCTATTAACTTTAGAAACAGTAGTTATTAGATTGAATACTTATATTACTTTAGCTAGCAAAAATAACAAAAAAATTCACAAAATACTATACATATTTCGAATTATACTACTATTACTAAAATAGTGCTGATGTCGAAAAATATAATAAAACTGAATCGATTGATGTTATTTATAGCTGTGACTTTAAAGATCTTTATAAACATGGATACTCTTATTATTATTCTAGAAAAGATTTATAAGAAAATGTAATGTTAATAAGGTTATATCACATGAAAATTTAATTATTAAGTTAAGTTAGTTTTAAAAGAGAATTATACAATTTTGAATAATAAAATATATAAATAAAGTTAAGATTTACCACAAAGTGAGCTTGCAAGTAATTGTTTGGCCAATATTTATTTACACTTTTATGAATATAATAGTTTTAATATGTTTATATATATATTAATGATATTGTAATCTTACAAAATAATAATTACTAAGATGTTAGACCACTTTTGTCTTTTTATCTAGCGTATATAAAACTATTGTAAACTAATAATAATATTTATAAATCTGTATTATTAGATATTAGTTTAAAAATAGAAGTTAATCGAATTCATAGTGATCTATATATGTGTGTGTGTGTGAGAGAGAGAGAGTGTAAAACTCTAGTTTTATGAATCATAAAGTACTGTTTGTGCTAAATTCTTGAAGTCTTAGTATTTTCAGAAGCATTATTTATAATTGTAGCTTATGTAACATTACAATCGTGAAGAATCTACATTAACATTAGACTCATGAATAATATGCATGGCATTTACAAAAATCTTGATAATTTCCCAAATTTTGTCAGTGGGCTTATTATCCTTTGGATTTCATTAAAAGTAACTTAAAATACAATAATTATAAAATTCAGTAATTTTTCTGGCTCTTTTTTTTAAATTTTTGTTTATAATTTTTGAACTTTACACCCTATTTCATGCTTTAATTTTTTAGTTTTAAATATATTTTTTTCTATTTTTCTCTCATTAGTATTCTTTCTCTCTGATAGACGATATTGCTCTCCAGTTCCTTTATAGTTTCCATTTAACGAGAACTTTTTGCTAATTTTCTTGCTCTTTGTATCGTCTCATGTAAATAACATTTTTTAATTGTTGCTTTGTTATTCAGAATTTTCTTTTTTTCATTTCGAGAGATATATATTCTTCATATATCTTTGTCTACGTGCATATTTTACTTAAATTATTCCTTTTGAATCTCTGATATTTTGAATTTATGATTTTACAATTTCCGGCTTATAATATTTCTTCTAATTGGGAAACTTTGGTACCAATAAAACATTGTTTAACCATCTTAAACCTGTCTTAAGGGATTTTGAGAATTTAAAAATACTATATTTAATTTTTTCATTTTGGTTTACTTTATTTTTATGACTGCTTTCCCCCCAGTATTAGCTTCTACTTTTTTATGAGTATAGTTTTATATTATGACATTCACTTATAGATTTAATAATTTTTGCAGGTAAATTTATCCCTTACTTCATTGTTTTGTATTATAATGTATTACTAGGACTTCTATTCTTTTATGTATTTAGGTATACAAAAATAATTTATATATATTTTATTTTTTTGCTATAATCTATCTATAAAAAAATTAAAATTTTCTACAATAGCTTGTAATAAATTTTTTCTTCTGTTTTAATTTTTATTAATATTATTATTAATTTATTAAAGATATTTCTTTATATTTTTGAATTACTATTTTCATTATATATATATATATATATATATATATATATATATACAAACACATGCATACAGAGTTTCCAGTTAAGTACGTCCCCTTCACTCTTATTTCCTAACGGTTGCAGTTATAGTCATAAAATTGGTGTTAAGGTGTAGTAAAGTGGATATGTGATTCTAGATGACACCAGCAGCAGCATACCCTGGTGAAAAACTCCAGATTTAGTGCTATTATCTCAAAAACGGTGGAAGATGGGGGGGGGTGAACTATAAAGATAAAAAAAAAACAGTATTGATTTAGTATAAAAAACAACTATATTGACATTAATAGTTAAAAGAGAATGCAATTTCTTTGTTTCCTGCACTATGACGAGACGAAATGATAATAGAAAGAGAAAAATCAACTATCAAAAAAATATTTTCTTTTCGATGCTCAAACTTTTCTGCATCAGTTTTATGCACATCTAAATCCTCGTTTGAACTTCACGTGGCGCACGCACAACGGAATGTCGCTCCATTAGTAGTAATGGTCTGCGGCGTTGAGTCTGATCCCGTTCTGTAGCCACATTCGGGGCAATGAACCACGTGCTGGATATATATATATATAAAAGTGAAGAGAGGGATTTAAAATAATAATGGTGAGTACAAACGGGGTACACAGTTCAAATTTTCTTGGTTTCCTCTGACTTCATACTGAATTCAAAATTTCGAAAATTGCATCCTCAGTCATTGTTTTTTCGCAGAACTTTTAATCTGAGCCAATTGAATAAAAATACTTTAATAATGAATCATAAAGATCTTACAAATTTTACTGCGGCTGTATCTGTTTGAAATTCTTAAAATGGAACTGATTGCCTTTTTCAGAATAAAAATTTTAACATTCTGTAATCCAACCAATTTTCTTCTTACAAGACCATGACTATTTTAATTATGTTATTTATAAATTACTTCAGAACGAAAATATAATTTATATGATATATTTCATACAAATTATATTTAAATAGAAATATATCATTATAATAGAAATTATAATGATATATTTCAGAAGTACGAAGTTACAAAGTAACAAGCTCAATAAGGTGTTGACCCACCTCTATCCAGGATGCAAGCTGCCACACGACATTGCATACAGTGATAAAGTACCCTGATGGTATTTCTTGCCAAATTTGCTCCAATTGTCAGGCTAGGTCATCAACATTCCCTGGTAGAGGCAGTCGCCCTCCCATCATATCCCAGACATGCTCGATTGGAGAGAGATCTAGCTGGCCAAGGAAGTGTTTGACAAGCTATAAGACAGTTCATAGCAACACGTGCCGTATGTGGTTTCACATTATCTTGCTGAAAAATAAGGTCAGGGTACTGCAAAAGCAACTGTAGCGAAACAGGTCTCAGAATGTCTTTTAAGTACCGCTGTGATGTAAGTGGACCTCTAATGACGACCAAAGGGGTTCTGCTATCAAGGGAAATGGCACCCCAGGCCATAACTCCAGATTGAGGGCCTGTGTGATGTGCTATACTGAAAGCAGGATCGGTACGCTGCCCTGGGTGTCTCCAGACACGTCTTCGAGGATCGTCAGGAAACAGTTGGAAGCGGGATTCATCGCTAAACACTATACGTCTCCTGTCAGCATCATTCCAACCTGATCGAGTCAAACACCAATGTAATCTGGCTCGCCAGTGTGAAGGCGTGAGTGGCAGGTGTCTCGTAGCGGTTGGTACGAGCGTAGATTTCGCTCTATCAGTCATATGTGAATGGTCATGGTGGACACTCTCTCGAATTTTCCCTGCTTTAAATTGAAGAATTTCACTTAATTTACTGTACTAAATGATTTCACTTAATGTAATGTACTGAATGATTTTACTTAATTTAATGAACTAAATGATTTCACTTGAGATGTGTTTTATTGAAATCAAGTTACATAATAAAATTCATCCTTTATTCTACTTACTAGACCATTGTGGATCAGGATTTATGAATGAGATAAAGTATTTACTTCATTCGAGCTCAATTTGGACTTTTTTTCGGAACTACTTCTCAAAATTTTTCAACTAATTCGGAACTAATAAAAAGTCTAGAAGAAATGAACGTTAAATAAAATAAATTGTATCTGCTCAATTATTGATTTTTAATGATGCCTTTTTTAATTTATTAATGCTTCCTTGATGGTTCCTTTTTAATCAAACGAACATAAGAAACACATAAATATTCTTACTCGGTCGAAAGATTTTCTATTCAATAGCTGCTTTCATTTGCCTTTCTCACTCTTTTACAGATAAGATGTCTAGAAACATAATTAATTATATTCAAATATCCAAGAAATTCTTAATAAGTTAAGAGTGGATCGCTTAATTCATCTTTTTCATTTCTATTTTGTTGGAGAAGTCAACCAAATGTTTTAGAAGAATGTTTCTACGTATCAAATTTAAAATTTCAAAGCTTACTTTGATAAAAAAAAAAGTTTTTGTTTCCTACTTTTTTCATATTAGACGCATGGATAATCTTATGATTAATTTGATGAAAGAATGTGAGCTTTTAGAACTCTTCACTTATTTACAAATTCTTTTCTTTTCTAGGGCAAATCTGTGCTTAAAAAGTGATATTCTTTTCAATCCAGTTTCTGTTCTGTGGGTGGACCTTCCATACTTCAATATTTAGAGAAATTTATGAACAATCAGGAGGTGTCACGTAATTCTTTAAAATTGTGTTACTTTTAGTCTCGTATTTTCAAATTATAAAATATAAATCTATAAAATTTAAATTTAAACTAATAATACTTATGTATAAATCTCATAAGATTAAAGTAAACGGAAGTTAAAAGTAAACTTATTATTTATCATTTTGTGGTAATTGTCCCGCTGTGCTACAGCAGCGCCACCTTCAACGTAGAATAGAAAGTTAGATATCGAAGTGTAAGCACGCAGAAATGCGTGTCCTTCTTTTCTTTAATTTTTTCATCATTTAATTAACTATTTTTTCTTTTAAAATGAGCTTGATTCTTTACAACATACCGATGCCAGCCTCCACAATTTCGTATACGTAACCTGGGTGAAAAAGTAATGTTTCTTGAAAATGGATAATTCCATAATCTGTTTGGGGGTGGAGGAGGGGAAATTATGCATTAAGATGAAATAAAATTAAATTATTACATTTTAATTAATATACTTAAATCGTTAACAATAATAATTAATATACTTAAATCGCTTTACTTCAACTTGAAAATTATAACTTCATTACCTCATTGTTACATGATTTATATTGATAGAAATAATAATTTACCATCGTACTAAGTAAAGCAGAAAGAGAATACAGTTATAAAAGTACCTTTTATAACTGAATGCTCTTTTTGTATATATTTAGATCCTCATATATTAAACGATAAATATTTTTTTACTTTTTCCTGAAGTAGGTGTTTTTAATTTCCAAAATGTCAGTCTAAAAACTTTAAAACATTTTATTTCTACTCAATGAATAGTATTTTTAATCTTAAAAAGTTTGAACCCTTGCAATTTTTCTTACTTTAAAAGAACATATAAGCGCCTAATCTTTATTGAGTCTACTTTTAAACTCAAAAACGTTGAATTATAAGTTCTGATCAGAGCTGTGAGCATAAGAAACTGAGAAACATGTCAGTAGAAATCAGAAATAAGTGAAAATATTTTAAAATGACTTTATTTGTAAGTTTGAAGCTTCGTAAGAAATCTCTGCAGAGAAATATCCCGATGGAGGAAGGGCAAAAAACTAATTAAAAGCATCCGTGACTATTGAAGATTCTACAAATGCTTGACATCTAGCGCCGAGGAAAGCATCTCGCAATGGAAAGAGTTTTCCATTAAAAAATCCATCTAAGCATAGATGGATTATCTGGGACAAAACGATCCATCCTGATGACAAAAGAGAATGGGAGGGAGTAGCGTTTAAAAATGTTTTTTCAGTCCATCTACATGAACAGGCTTGACATTTTATTTGCAGAAAATTGTAACAAAAATATGAAGATTAAAATTCCTACATGAAGAAGATTTTTTTTTATTTACAGAATAAAAATATTCTACAGACATTTTGATTCAAATGTAGTGTCTTTCTATTTGGTACTAATGCATTTCATAGTTTTTTTGAATTCGAACTCTTAACTTGGTGATCCAAGAAAAGTCGAACAAAATTTTGTATTTTTGATATTTAAAATATTAGTTTTGCTCAAAATTGAATAAATTTTCGATTCTCAGATGTACCAATTTCATAACGTTTTTAAAAGGATGAATTTTTAGTGATTCTTGTGATAGAAACTTACTTTTCAGAATTTGTAACATTTCTGTTTAAAACATTATTTCTCTCTATCTGCTTCTAATTATTACTAAAATATTGCTATATGTGTTCATAGAATTAATCGGCTTCTGCATCTGATCTAGGAAACAAGCTATCATTTGAATGTTTAAAATACTATTTAATAGTTTTGTTTATTGTAAAGTATTTACGATAATCAGGAATTGTCACATAAGCTCATTTCAAATATTTCCCTCTTACATTGGATGATGAGTGTTTTTAGTCGCACAAAAATTTTCGGCAGACTTATTTATTGTGAAATACTTGATTTTATGTAAAAATAGGAGCTAAATAATGCGACATTTTTATTTCCTCACCTAATTGATTTAAGACCATAAAAACACAGGAAATCACCATTTTTATATTATGTTAGAAAATCTAGATTTTTACAATATGTATAAATTAAGTTAATGTGTATCTTTCTGAAAATACATTGTCCGTAACTAATTATATATACTCTTAGCAGAAAAAATGAATTCATTTTCAATAAGAAGCTTAAAAATTGCATTCAAACCTTATATGAAATATTTAGAAAATTTCACTGTAATCTATTTCATATGCTAACTTTACTTCTGATTGTGTTATACATTCACTTATACTTTCTTATAACTTTTGTTTATAATTACGTTACTTTTAATTAGTTTATTTAACTATACAAATAAAAGGTATATAATTATAAATAATAACAATTAACTTTATTCATATGGAACTTAAATCGCAAATACGTTGGGTGAACAGTGTGGTTTGTAATTGTATCCGTCATCTGCGATCCATTACAGCGTTCTCTGTTAATTGAAAGTCTTCTCTACAGATGGGCGATAATGTTCGGCCTTTCTTGGCTTGCACTAGTCCTTGATTTCACTATTTTATAAATTAACTCAAAGTATTATACTAAATAATTACTGTATATATCATGAATGTGCTAAATATGAAATTGAGCTATAACATTACATAACACAAATTGCCTAATTGCCCATGAAATCCTCACTTTTATTATACATTTCAAAGTATTAATTATTATGCGCTTCACTATACCAATTTTAATACACTTCAATATATTAACTGTTACACATATTTTAATTATTAATTCTCATATGTATCACAAATATTATTTTTCACAGGCTTTAAAATTTCAAAATGAATCATGCAAAAACTATATAAATTTTTTTTAATATAATTAAAATAATTCTAAGAATCTCATTAAAACAGTTTAGCACGTTTAAAAAAAGTCCTCCTTCGGCAATAATCCTTAAAAAAATAAATAATTTTTATTCCAAATGTTCAATAAATAAAATAAGTCTTAAAGATATTGAGCCTGTAATACTCAAAAAATCATCCTTATTCCAAATGTTCAATCATTAAAATAACCCTTAAAAATATAAGTCAATAAAATAATCCTTAAAAATATAAGTCAATAAAATAATCCTTAAAAATATTCAAACAATAAAACAACCCCTAAAATATTTAAACAATAATCCTTAAAAATACCCATTCTTATTCGAAATATTTTCAAATGATAAAAATAAAATACACCTTTAAATTTTTCAGTCAATAGTTATTAAAAAACAACCTTATTGAAGATATCCATGAAAATACTCAATCAATAATCCTTCAAAGATATTTAATCTTATTCTTAGTCAAAATAATCCCTGAAAAATAATATCTTTTTCAATCTCAGATAAGATTTGATGAATTAGTATTGGACTTATACACATTGAAAATCACATAAAATATCAATAAGGATCCTAAATAATGTAGGCAGAGTTTGTTAAGAGTTCTAAATTTTCCCAGTACATGTTTTGTCAGTCATTGGATGATAATAAATAAATAAATGGAAATCTCCCATTAATGGTCTCGGTGTTGTTATTCTCAGATGTATCTAACACTACAAGTGTTTTGCGCAATTGTGGGTGTAGCACTTTCCTATACTATTTGCTATGTAATTTTAGTCTATTTCATCTTGAAGGACTCCTCCAGGACATCAGCACAGCGAGTCACTTTTCTAGTTTTTATCAGGCTTTTGAGAGGGGAGAGTAGCATTTCATTCCGGCTTCTCGTGAACACTTGTGGTTGCAGTCGAACCAAATTTCTCCCCTTTTCACCTTCACTTGGACGTTCCGTTAATTAAGGTGTTTCGTGGTTCCACTGAACCAAGAGGATTTTGACTTACTGTGGGTGAACAGCTTTTCTCCATGGTATCAGCACTGTTAGGTGTCGTAAGAACCCGTTAATGATTTCGTTTGACCTTTTGCTTTCGTGATACTTCTCGTAATGATATACATTAACGGTTCGAAAATGGTTTGACATCTTTACCAGTTGATCTTACTGTTATTCTTTCGTCGTGATTGAATCTTTCGTCTTTTTAGGAATGTGTTTTCTCTTTTTCCAAAGTCGTTCTAGTATCCTGATGTTCTGCGAGTTTGGTATATTTTAAATTCGATTCTCCGGCATGTTTTATATTTTCTGCGTTAGGGTTTTCTCAGTAACCACCTATTTCAATCTGAATTTTGTCTTCCTTTTTCCCCCTTCCAGCCTTATTAGTTCTTGTCTTTTGAATTCCCTTTCTCCACGCTGCTGTTGTCCTAAATGATTCAATTCTTTTTGAAGTTGTTCTTTATCATTGCATTATTTTCTTTTTCTTTCAGCAGTGTATTTGTGTATTTGCTCTCTTTCGAACTCTCTTTGAAGGATTTTTTCTTTTCACGTTCAATCTCCAACAGTTTTGCTTTTTCTTTCTCCATTTGTCTTTTCATCTGTATTTCTTCTTTTTCTGGAGTTAAAGCACAGGTTTCATTTCTTAATTTTCCTAATTGATTTGGAAATTTAGAAATCTCATTTTCCTTTAAATTAACATGCCTCTTTGTACAGATAGTACTGTTTTCAATAATGACATATTACTCCTTTATAACTCGAGATAACTTTTCATTTTTTACTAGAATTTCAATTAACTTCTCATCTTCCTTTTTCAGTTCAGAATGAAACTATGTTGTTTTGAAACAATGATATTCTCTTCTTTAATATCAGTTTGTAGCAACTCATTTTTCTTCTAAAATTCAATTCTTTTCATAGATAATTTTCCTTCTGATACTTTTTTCTTTTCCCGTGGAATCTTCTCACAGTAGAGTAATTACATGATCTTTTCTATCTCATTTGATGTTTTCTTTTAAATTTTTCAATGTAAAATATTTTTCTTTGTCCATTTCTTCTGATTCCCCGTGCCGTTTCTTAATCTTTCTCATTGCTATTCCTCCTTTATAAACTTATCTTTAAATTTCCCTTACAGCATTATTTTCACAATTTCTACTTCGTAATAGTTATTACTAACTATTATAGATTTACGTTTTTAACTTCAGTGTCCTGAGGAAAATTTTCACCTAGTTCATGCACTAATTCAGCATCAATCATTTTCATGTCCTTCGTCGAGGGATGATTCATTCAAATACTTAAAACACACTTCAGTTACTTAATAAAACAAAATATTTTATCTTTTCTCGTTTTTCAGCTGATAAAGCAATCTATATTCCAGTATAATGGATTTGAAAAGTACGAGTCTTTTTGCTCGATGAGAGATACGTTGTTCCTCTTCTGACACTTCATTTCCGATTACTGAACACTCATTTCTGCTTTCTTATAATTTTTGTATATGTTTACTTCTCTACTTTATTTTACTTAACTTTAGTTTCTATCGTCAGACAAATGAAGTGACGTAGCTATGAACACAATAACAATTAACTTTATCTAGGTAGACCCTTGATCACAAATACGTTTTGTGAGCAGAGCGGATTACATTTGTGTCTATCACCTGCATTCCGTTACAACGTTCTCCCTCACTTTATGAACAAATAACACCCTTTTATAATAGGCGTTTACAATACACCTTCTACAGGGGATTACACATTGAAACATATTTCTGCATTTGACTGTTTTAAATTTCTTTCGGAACTTCATTTTTAACCTTTGATATTTTGATACAAATTTATTCTGTATATCATGAATACAATTAAATAAGCATCACTTTTTCGAAAATATGTGTCAAACATAGTAATACTAAGTTTAGCATTTGTTTATATTTTGCCTCATTTCGAAGTGCGAATCACTTCGACGGATTTATTTATTTTCATCAATTCATTAGCTTTAATTTATTGCTCATTTAACTAATTTCACAGTTGTTAAGTTCAATTTTAATCTCTTGTGTGGTTTCGAATATGTAAGGAAACTGCTGAAATTTGTTCGATAAAAGTTTTCAAGCGGACTTAATTTAAATTAAAGGAATTAAAAAAAAAAGTTGTTATTCATAGCAAAAAATTTGGAAAAAAAAAACCTGACAGAAATTCTTTTTCACCTTGGCTTTTTTTTTAAATTTAGAAAGTTCATTACCTCTTGGAAACTTTTTCCTTGGTCATTCTTTTCACTTAACAGGATTCAAACAGCACTTTAATTTAAAAATAACTTTTACATTTTTTTTTTTTTTTGTATATTTACTCAGAATAAGTTTATAGGAATGTTTAATAATAAAAATAATTTTGATTTAAATGAAGTGGAAGAAGTATTTTTATATGATAATCAGGAATATTGCTTGCCTGTTTGCGTGCAGTATTTGAAAGGCATTTCATTGCTGTATTATTATGATTAGGATAATTCTGATTTTGATTTACATAAAAACAAGATTTTAGGAAAAAGAAGGAACGCGTGAATATTTTATTCATTACTTTACAGTTTGGGAATTTTCTTAAAGAATTAATTCTTTATAATTCGTTTTTCAGAATTTTAGAACTTAAAATCAATAGAGAAATTAAAAGAAGTTATCATGTCTTTTCACGTGTTGACAGGGAATGTTTAATTTCGTTTTTTAATATTAATATTAGCTCTGTAGTCACTGTTTTTGTTTTCAGTTTTATCAACAATATTGTTCTTTCATTTTGAAAATGTCTTTATTTAGTCTTCATTCGAAATCAACGCCGTACTCTGAGCTGCCATTTGGAAGGCCAGGAACTCTAATCCTTTTTTTAACATATAACTTAAATTACAAAATAATACATCACGTTAGTTGCAATCGTAAGAAAGCAAAAATATTATTTTTTCAACCGTTTCTGAATGTAAATGGAAGTATTTCAGTTTTGTCAAAGGATTTTAGATTCATCTTCAATGACACGATTTGAAACACGTAAACGACATTTTTATAATATTTATTTATTTATTTATAAATCTTCTAACATCGGTTTTTTTCCTACAGAATGTATAAATTTAAAACGTATCATAAAAGTAGGAAAAAAAAACGAGAAAGTTTTCTTCTGAGTTATATACTCATATTAAAATTTAAATTCAGAATGAATAAAAATAAATAGTAAAATAAGCATTTAAAACAACTTAAGAGCATTTAAAGTAAGAATTTATTGTTTGGTACATAGTTTAGAGCTTCTTCGAATGATTTTTAGAATGTCGAACAAAGCTGCACACAATAGAATATGAAATTTTATTCATGAAGGACACATCTTCAACAGATAAATCTGTTTCAAATTCTGTCTCGAGGATATCTAAATGAAATGTCAGTTTCTTCCTTTAAGAGAAGTTGGAATCCAAAAATTCTTTTAGGAATGTTGGCTTTATGATATTAATTCACACAATGATTTTTATAAAATGTAGAAAACATTTATTAACTATAGTTCATTAACTATATATTACAATTCAACTAAATTGTGCGCATTAAACAATTTTATGAAAAATGAAACAAAATTAGATTTGTTTTCTTATGATAAACATCAGGACGACAAAATAGGATTGAATCATGTGTAGTATGAAAGTAATTATTGAATGTGTGGTCTAAATTCCATCAGATTTTAAATCGTTTGCGTTGTACAGCTTAAGCAATCTGTAACAAATTTTAAACCTCGTTACGGAAAAAAAGAACTAGTATTTATAAAACTAAGAAATTATTAGTCAACACACCACAATCGATATGTTCTAGAAAACGAATTTTTAAGAATCGCTCATCGAAATTATTTCCTACGCATTTCAATCACATTTTAGAGATGAAATCTTTCTTTTAAAGGGAATATTATATCCATCAGAACATCCTTCTTTGTTATAAGCCCTAATGAAAGACCAAGTTTCTCGACGGTCGTCCTTGTTTTGAAGGGAAGAAGTGTGGATACTTATTTTCTCAATGAAGGCAGCTAGAAATTGTATTTTGATAAAAATAAATAAATGACTTTATCAGACTGACTTACCTTAGTTGTTTTTTTCCGCGCAAATTGTTTCAAACAATTCTTTAAAAGGCAAAGAAAAAGCGCATGTATAATTAAGGATTATTTTGATTTGCGATATATAAAACCAATTTGTGCGTGTGTGTATTTTCCCGCCACTGAAAATGACCCTAAAAATCAATCTAGTTTCAAATGAGGTAACGATGTTAGTATAAATATGTACTTTGGTGAGTTTTGGTATCCAGTGATCCGGATAATTTTTTTCTCTCTAATTTTTTTGTTGTTGTTGATCCTGCTAAGCGAGGGTGTGCTACGTGTTGAAATATCTTGTCCCTCTTTTTTGGGGAGCGAATGGTCCGCCTGAATCCGCCGAGCGGGCTTGTCGGCGCTTCCATCGATCTAGGCTACGAGATCGGTATTCGGAGGCGAGCGCTCGCCTTGCCTAGAAGCTGTTCTTTCCTCTTGACACATTGTCGTGCATTCGGACGCTCCGTGAACATTCCTGCATTCCTATACACGAGCGCATCATCATTTGAGATCCAGGGATCAGAAGATATGCAGCCTCCTTTCCGCATGCACATCACTTGACCAGAGAAGGTTCGGAAATCCGACGATTCCTCTCATTTTTTTAAAAATTTTAGTAAGCTTTCTTTTAAAGAATGGAAATGAATTTATTAAGCAAGGGTAAGTGTGTAGTTAAACATAAAAACTTATAAGTGTTTTTTATATAATCATTTACTAGAGTTTTTACGAATCAAATTTTGCGGGAACTTTAAGAGTACGGTACGGTACAGAGTAACTATTTAAGTTCCAGGGACATTTATATAGGATCTTTATATAGAATAGATGTGAAGTACCGATTAACACTTGCATGCAATCCTTTTCAAAACTGTAGTGCTTTTCTTTTCTTTTTTTTTTTTTATTTTAACAATTTCTGCTTGAATTACCCTGCATCTTATCGTGACATCGTGAGCGGCTTCTGACTTCTTCAATCTTCAAAAAATGTTGGCAATGTAGTTGATATTCTGTGACAGGAATATCTTCCCCTTCTTGTAGCTGATATATATTTTTTAAATTTGTGAATGCATTTTGCACTTTCTATTTGATAAACTAATCGTAGGCAGTAATACTCATCAATGACAGATGATTCGCGGCAGAGATTTCTAATAAATAAAAAATCAAACTCGAGCGATTTCAAGGTCACTTAAGGCATCAATGTGGGGAAAGAACCGCAACGGAGAGAATGTGGTGGTATGTTTGAATATTGGACGCGGGAAATGATTCCCACACAGTCCGATTTTAGATTGCTTTGCTGTGGACGTATTCAAATATTTATCTACTTGTCATTCTTGATTTAAAAAAAAAACATTTTCTTTGAATTAAATCACTTATAAATGGAATTTGGTAAGAAATACCAGTTGTTTGTATCAAAACTGCATTCAGAAATAACAATTTCAACAGCTTCTTACGGACTTGTAATAGCATGGGACTTTAATCAAATTCTGAACACAAGGCAATAAACAGAATATTTATTCGATATTCAAAATAGGATTTACATTTTCTGCAACCCTGGTTTTTATTTAAGATAATGTATGAAGCAATTGCTGGGTTTTGTGTTTTTGTGTGGGTGATGAAGTGATTTATAAAATTTAAGGAATGACTTGTAATAAGAATATACGAATACTGTCATTATGAACTAAATAACTGAAACTACTTTTTCTTAAGAAATCTTTAATCGAAATTTCGGTATTATACATAAATGCATTAATGCATTTTTAATATTATTTTATAAAAATTTTTTGATAACAATTCAAATTTTTTTATCAAAATTACTCCTTTTTTTTTTGTATACCTACGGTTGATTGAAAGTTTCCTTATAGTTGTGCATGCATGAGACACTTGAATTATCCGAGTAAAACCCAATAATTAAAGGGAAATGTATAGAGGAATTTAACGTTATTATAAGATTTTCTTTCAAATCTCCATCTTATAAATAATTCTAGCATATTTTACAAGAGTTAATACATTTGTGCTATATATATGTATTTATTTTTCTGCATTATTCGTATTTTGTGTGTGGCCTTAATCAAGTTTTCTTTGAAAGATATGCATGTGCTTATTACTTGTACATATAAAGATGATACAATGGTTTATTCCAATTATCTACAAAATGACTAAATCGGAAAAGAAATGAAACAAATGAAAATAATTAGTTTTCTTTATATATGAACGTTTCCATTGGGTTTGAAGGAAATTTTTGTTCATTAACTGTTTATTATACTCGAGTTAAATTAGGTCAATGGGTCAAAAGAGAAGAGATAAAAATGTATATTATTTCAATATATTAATTTGAAGTTATTTATCCTTGTGAAACATTGCCAAATTCATTTTAATCTGTAAGTTCTATTTGATATAAAGCATAAAACTATGAATGGTTTATGCCTGTAATGTAATCTTGCTTCATTTAGTAAGATCTAATTTAGTAAAGCGATAAAAAACTGTTTTCGTTCTGACGAAAAATAATATCATTTCAGTTATAACTGCTTCTTTCGTTCTCTTTACATGAATATTTATATAATCTCTGTTTTAACAATAAAAGGAAAATATTATACTTAAAAGATAATTTAATTTATTACTTTCAAGTGTAAAAATAGATATAAAAAACTTTTGCTTTTTGGACAATGACTGGAACTTATTTTAATACAAGTTAGTAATTTAACTCATAAACATCTGAATTAGAATTACTGTTGGATGAAATGTGTCACAAAAGAAATACTTAACTCCTTTCACTCCGAAAATTGTAATTGCTGAGTGTTAGTGCGTTTAGATTTGAGCTGAAAATTAAACGGAACATTTATTTTTAATATTTTGTACACAATTCAAGAAATCAATGATTATTGAAAAATGAAAGTATAAGAGTTATTTAAAAAAATAATCATTCAAGATATCGTTAGGGTTTGACTGTTCAAATGAAAATAGAAAATATATAAATAAAATTAACGTTACCATTCTTTTCTGTCATAAGAAGTTGAATCAAATAATAATTAATAAATTTTATTCATAAAATTAAATTTATAAATTTAAATAAAAAGAAATAATTAGGAATTAGAGAAACATATTTAGAAGAATTCTAAAACCATAATGATTTTGTTGAAACACAAGATATTATGCTTGAACAGGAAACATTGACTTTGTCAAATTTATTCAACAAGAAACATATTCGGCAAACGTTTAGAACATTTTTTAAAGATTTTATTAATAAAAACTTTTATAATTGTATGAAGAAGATATGTTACTCTTCAGGGTTTGCATGAATAAAAGCACTATTTTTTTTGCAGCTGAATTCTGAAGAATAATGATAGAAATGAAAAACAGAAGACACTTTTTATAGTTATCTTCTGCTTATATCCATTTCAAATCATATGTACTCTTAAAACGAAATATTTGAAATGCATTGTGAATTAGATATTGTTAGATTATTCACATTTAAAAACGAAAGTAGATAAAATTGTAAATTATCTTCATTTTACTTCGTATTTCATTTTAACTGAATGCATTTAAGAGTTGTACAAGATATGGCAACGGATTTGTTTTACTTGGACATTAATTTGGAAATCTTTTGTTGAACTTGTACAATTAGTAAGATGTTTTGTAGGAATTATTTCTTCATTTCATTAAAATTCATTTGTAATGATAAAGCAGTTCATTTATATTAAAAGAAAATATTAGACAAATTACTTAATTAGATTATTAACAAATCATTAGTTTAATTTATAATAACTATATTTAAAATAACTATTTTTTAAATTTATTATAACTATTATAATTAACTTTAAAATATCTCAGACAAAATACGCAATATAGCGTTTTCTTACGTGTCGTCTATAATACAGGGAGACCATAAGCTACATGTGAGTTGTTTATTTGTTGTTGGAACTTATGTATGGGTTTGTTCAAAGGATTTGAATTTTTAAGACAAGTTTGTTTAAATTCAGGCTCAAACCATTAATAAGCTGATTTTGAAGTAAATTTTGCTTTTAGTACTAAGAGATATTCTATAGTTCTTAAAATCTCATCTACAGAATACTCTTTACACTAAAAACAAATCTACCTCAAATAACTTTATGTTTGCTGCAGTAATACATATACTTCCATCTTACGCACAATTTTTGATGTATTATATGTACATTTGTAAGATACTAAAGTATTTGACATTTCTTCAAACTTGATAATAATTTTGATAAATTTGTTTCAAAGCATTTAATCCCTTACCATCCTTGATTGTTCTCATAAAGAAATATCTTGACCAAATTGAATAAAAATTATACGGAAGTAAATTTTGAAATTTTTCCTAAAAATGTAAAGACTTCGATTCCTCCCAGATTTATTTTTGTAAAAAAAGTAAATACTTTTTTAAATTTACAGATCTCTTTCAAAAGTAGTAAATCACGTGAATATTTTTAAAAAAAAAAAATATTCAGTATGCTATATTTTCATCCAAAAACTGAAGCTTTTGAAACATGAATTGACTGTATTAAAATACAAAACTGCCTTAGATGAACAATTCAACTCTCCCAACTTGAAAAGCACTTTTACTACGAGGTTATGATAGTTGTATTCTATTGTTCTATCTTTAATGTAACCTTAATTTACTAGAAAAGGAAATGATATCATATTAAAATTTAATGGAAAAATTACTTGATTGTATTATTTTTTTTATAATCCTAGAGCGGAAAACAAATCATGTACATTATATATATGTAATATGCAATGTAATGTAATGTATATGTAATATGTAATGTAATGTATATGTAATATGTAATGTAATGTAATGTACATGTAATATGTAATGGAAGTTTTCATACAAAGGTGGTTTGAATTACTATTGTATGTATATGGTATATTTGCGATACCAAAGTTTCTTATAATAGTATATATGATATATTTGCAATTTCATGTATTAATACAATGGTAAAAAAATCTTTTATTTTGATTTCTGTGTGTTTACTAATCAATGAAATTGAGAAATGTCTAAATATTTTACGATATGATCGCGTACATATGTTTTTTTCATTATCAGAAGCTATAAGAGAGTACGAGTTGCTAACATTTGAAAAATACATTTAATTAAACGTTCGAATGTAAAATAATAATATGCAAAAAACTCACGAAAGTATAAATTGAATAATATCCACTTACAAGAATTCACTCTCGTGTAGTATTAATTAATGCCTACTTTGATTAGATTTTAAAACTCTTGTAGAAATCGTAATGTCTCAGTATAAAATGTTTCAATGCTATGAATATATGATGGTAGTGAAAAATGTCTATTTACGAGTATTAGTAGCTCCAAGGAATTGTTTCGTTTGAAAGCATATTAAACATTAATTTTCATGTATTTTTTTAAAAAAAATGTGTAATATGTAGTTCATTAAATAAACATTGGTACTAGGTCAAGCTTGAGCATATTCTTTTCTTTTGTTTCAAAAACTAGGCCTTGTAATATATAATATTTTGTTTTTCGGTTTTTAAAATATGAAACACATTTGTAGTAAGTAATTCAGGTATACATTTTTTTCAGTCTGTCTTAAAATCTTTTCAGACAATATGTGAGAAAGTTTAAACTAGTTTTATTTCATTTCCTTCTCTTTGAAAATAGAAACGTGTATGAAAAAGACATTCTGTCTAGTTAAAATTGAAGACTGCAGATAGATTGTATATAACTTTTACTTTTTCTCGATGTATTTAAATCTAAGAATTTAGAAGAAAATCTTTGATTCTTTCATCTCTTCTTTTCTCTAAAATTACATTTTAAATAAAATATAAATATGTAAATTAAATCATTACGTTTAACTTAATCATTACGTTTATCTGTGTGTGTTTTATCTACATTTTATCTTTTGTCAGAAAATGTTAGAAATTTTCAAATGAATGGGAAGTATGAGATGTTAAAGGTCTGTATAACTTGTATACCTAGGTAGGAAGGTAAAATGTTCAATGATTCTTTTGCATCATATATTCGAAAGAAAATATAGTGGCTATTCAAAATCTAAATTAAAAATATGTACCATATTATTTTCTGTCTCTTCAACAGATGCGATATTATTCTCTTAATTTAATGGAATGATAGCAATAAATTTTCATTGATTTATCTAAATTTATTATTTATTGAGTTTTTAAAAAAAAATAACAATTTTCTTTTTCTCATTAACAACAGCAAATAAGACGAAAATGACTCAGTACATGTAGCATATTTTGCATATTAATCATTTAATTCTACTAATCCAAAAGTGGAAAAGTCTCCCAAATTAGCACTCTTTATCTGGAAAATGTAATAAAATTGGCCATTTGAATTTGCAATCAGACTTAAATTAACTTATTCTTTTGTAATGATATTTAAGTGCATTATATTATGTCACAAAAGTTTGACGTTAATGTCAATTTATAGATATATTACATTCGCCACAGCGAGAAAAAAATGAATTATTTTAAGAAACTAGTATTGCTTCGATATATTCATATTTGCTTACATATTAATGTCATAGTGGAAAGGGGTCGCCTGTCACTTTTTACGCAGCTACAAATTTCACACTTACTTCAACTTAAAAATTTAGAGTGAATTCCTTAAAAAATCAGAGTCGCGGGAAGAAAAACACAAAATGTTTAAACGTTCTTTGAACTTTTAAAGTGTAACAATACCTAAAATAAATGAAGGACATTAATGGCGAAGTTTTTTGTATGGAAATAAAAAAATTATAAACGTTTAGTATATCTACATTTGTTTTCTTTGAAACAATGTATACAAACAAATTGTGGACTAAAGAGTCGAAAATGTTTCTTTTTAAAAAGTAGTTATTTACCTTTTAAATGCAAACGATGCCGTAGAAGCAAAAAAAAAAAAAGAAGAAGAAGAAGAAGAAAAGAAAAGGAAAAAAAAATTGCATTTTTATTGGAAAAGGAAGTTTACTGCTAGTAATGAAAATGTAGTCAATCTCATATTGTGCTTAAAAGCCCGAAAATGTGATGCACACTTTTATGTTGGTTTCACAAGTAAACTCACACTCTCTGTCAAGAAAATGCCTTTTTCTTTTAACAAAATTCAATGTATTCAAATGCTATATATCTGTAATTAAAACACTATTTCTATTTACATTAGCAATAAATGTAAATAGAAAGAAAGTAAGAAAATGAAAGCCTTAAGAAAAAGAAAAGAAAAAGTTTTCCGAATGTTTGGTAAGGATATAAATGAGTACTAAATATACTATGAAATACTTTTCAAATAATGAAACCATTGATAAATAGAAATCAATTTCGAATTGATGAAATAGTTATAATAATAGCTGTGAAATAGGAAAAAAGCAGGTTTGTTATCACACAAGTCGAGAATGAGACATCTGTTGAAAAGGGTATTCGTTGAACTGTACTGAGTTTGCAACGCGTGCAACAAGAAATACAGCGGAGGAAACTTTCAGTATGTTATTATCGAAAGGTATCTTATTTTGTGAAACGAAATGTCATGCCCATTTTTACAATTCTGTTGCATCAACGTATACTATCAAATTAGTGCCGAAATTCAACACTAAATTTCATGAAAGAAATAACAATTATTAAGGTTACTTTTAAAATTTGCATGTCCTTTCCTTACGAATGAAATATTGAAGTTTCAGGTAATGAGAAAATTTCTACCTAATTGCATAATTAAAGAAATACGGTGATAAAAGAAAATATAAAGGAACTAAATATTATTTACTATTTAAATTTAAGAATTCTTATCGTAAACCATCAGAATAATTAACGCGAAGGAACAAATATTATTATTTAAAATTTTAACTATACTGCTCTACATTAGTTCTAAAATTGAAGAATTCACGCACACACTCACTGTTAATTTTTATTTTTTAGTTCTGATAACGATAACAATCAGTATACACAGTAATGTTATATCAATATAATTTATGAGATGAAGTAGTTATATAGATTATTAAAAGATTTTTTATTGATATAAATGCTCAAAATATTCATCAAAAACTTGAATTAAAAAGTATTTGTTTTGTAATATATAAATGGAGCTACAAGTTATATTTTCCTCATACTTAGATACATAAAGCTTCAGTTTCGAACAGCTGGGAAAAAATCTCAGGTTTGTAAAATAAAATTCAAATTTGGAACATTGTAAGTATGGTATAAAAACTATAACAGGACAAAACATTTCAAAGAGATATTAATTCCTTTCTCGAATCCTTTCATTATTCCTGTCAAAGATATTCTATTGAACCTTACATATGTGTGCTAAAAATAATGCCCCTTGACACTCTGAATTTTTTTTATTCTTGTGTTATCACCTAAAGAGGACACATTATTCCTAATGTGGATATAAAGCAGCAACTTCTGTCAATAAATTTGCAAAGATTAAAATGTTAGGTATTCATAAGTTAGGTTACTTACCAAATGCAGGATAAAGACTCAATGTTTAAATGTTTATGGAGGCATATAAAAATGTACAGAATAAAATTGAATAATAGATGTGAAATAAATATGTGTTTCTTATTTTAAAAGATACCTTACAAAAACCGTGTCGTAACTCCTTAAATTTCAAAAATATTTCAGAGTAAAATTAAAGATATTCCTTCAAATAGATCCAAATAAAGATGTGGGTATTATACACTTCAAAGGCTTTTAGAGGGACACTCTTAGTGTTTTTATTCAAATATTCCAATTATTCAGAGCTTCATAAACACATTTCTGTAACCGACACATCAACAAAATTCTTCTTACAAATGAGTGTTGTAAGCAATTTTTTTGTCCTTTTTGCAATAGATTGCTATAAGCAAATATTTTTCTTGCAATGGAAAAATATATTTTACTCTGTTAGAAAAAAATAAAACCACATAATATATTTTTATTTTTATTCTTTTGCTATTCATTTATATATATTTATTTAATTTTATTCATTTATTTATTTATTTTTCAGTTCAATATCGGCTTTTAAATTAATACACTTTGACCGGTTCTGGATTTACTTTTGAAACGCTTTCTTTATTGACTTGAAACTCCCTTGATTTGATAATAAAACGAAAGATGGGTTCCTACCTTATTGTTGTTACTTGTTAGCACAGCAACCTTTGATATTTAGCAGTGGACGGATATTTCTTTGTTTTTTTATTGAATGTCCAATTCTCATTGCACGGAACTGCTTGCTACACTAAGGATAGTTGACCGAGCAAATCGCATCAGCGGAAAAGATGGAATAATATTAGAGGACTTATCGATATTATGTGAAGTCTGAAAGGAATGTGTAGGTGTTTCCCATCTTCTTTAATCGATCAGTTGAAGAGCGCGCTCCAAGAGAAAGTTTCGCTCAAAGTCTGTGAGTGTTTCTCTTTTGATTTTGGATTATTGATTCGGAAGTCCTTCTTTTGCCCCTATTTTCATGTCACCGAAATAAATTAGGAAGGAGAGGACCAGTTAAGGAACGATATTCGTCAAAATATTTCACTCACTAGCCAAAAAGGAATTTTTTCTTTCTGTAAAGGTATGGTGAAATCTGAAGGAGAAAAATCTTTCAATACCGATAGTATTATTTTAAACGCATGTATATCAACTGATAATTTTTAAAACATTCATGAGGGATTAAATAATGAGCTTTTACTACATAGCCTTTTAAGTAAGAAAACTGCATGAAAAGAATTTTAGTTGTTCTTTTTTTTCTTCACGAGTTTGGAACATTTGTGAGCAAGTTTTTTAGATATCTGTGTCTGAACTGATTCATTATCTAAGCAATCAGCGCTAGAAAAATTGAAAAAAGGTACATTGATTACACTTTACTAGATCTCATTTGTTCTAATGAAAACTGGAAAGTTCAAATAATAAATTAATATCCACAACAGAAACGTGTAGATATAAATTTTGGTCGTTTTAATGTATTTGGTTTGAACAAAACTAAAGCAAGACTGGGTGAAAAAAATATAGTCTGTTGTTATCGTTCTTATTACAATATAAAGAAAAATTATACTCGAAAAATTATAACTGTGGGAGTGTGCTTATATTGAATCGATTAGTTTCTATAACTGTGGGTGTGTGCTTATATTGTACTTATATTTTTCACTGAAATACCTAACTTCCTACCCGAAAGTTTCATTATTTTTTTTGAGGTGGAGGGACGAGGAAGCCTCATAATTTCCTAATTCAAAAAAAAAAAAAAAAAAAAATTGTATCGCTCTTCCTTTCTATCTCAGCTGTCATTCATGAGCCTCAAAAGTAAGTCTGATCAGAAATAGTATATGATTTCACGATTGACTGCCGAAATAAACGAGGAAAATTGCACATGTTTTCCACAGAAGTCTCTTGATTCAATACTGAGTACCAAAGATTAAAATATAATAGTGGTATCTTCCAAATGACCAGTTCAAGGAGTAATATATTGACTGATTTCGAAATGAACTCGGTAATTAGATGATAAAATAATGTAATGTAAGCTCTAACGAATAATAAAGTTCTCATTTGATTTAAATATCAGCGTAGAGTAGCGTCAGGAGGTACCGACGCTCTTTGAACATAAAATGTTTTTGAAATGAAATATTTCAAAGTACAATAAAGTTCTAACAGTGCTTACAACAGTAGTCGTCATAATTAGAATTATTGTTTCAATATCTTTTGTTATGGCCAGTTCATTAGAACAGGGAAGTTCTGTGAATGTCGGCTCGTGAAGTCGAAGAACTCGAGAAAAAATACTTTCGGAAATAGAAATTTTAACAAATCATTTTTGTTAGGACTTCATTTTTATTTATATGTATTAGAATCATTGAGGTTTTCAAATACTTATTAACTTACTTTTATGAATATTTACTTTTAATCGATAATGAAATAATGCATGAAACTGAATGTATCATTTGAGTGGTAAACAAATTGGATTAAAAAGTCGGGAGTTGAAATGTTATTCACAACTTTTACTGATAGATATTTAGTTCCAGTCAGTCATGTTCGACAAAAAAAAGAGTTCCTACAAATATTTATAAGCCAAGATAATTTTACCATACAGTAATATTCTTCAGGTAATCCTATCCAAATGGATTTGAGGTTGTTTGAATTCACTTCTTTTTAGAATTAGAAGAATCGGTGTTGGATTTCATAATTGAAACCTCTATCATGTGATCATACCTGAGCTCTTTCTCATAACTTTCGTACTTTGCCCTGTGAGGAATTGAGGGGAGGTGCAGGTATCTTTCAACAACTCCCTCGCTCCCATCATAAAAATACAAGTGCATTTCACGCACACAAACAATGAAACTTTTCCCAGTATAGAATTGAACACACATATAATTCAGCAATTGATTGTAAAAATACAGATACTGTCACTCTTAATTAATAGTATCATTCAAAGTTTTCCCTTCATTGAAAATTGACAGTGAATGACTTTCTTCACTGCTTCCTTTGGTTTAGACGACTCAAATAATTCTCCATTGAGTGACATAATGAAAATCATGCATTAATATGTGCAATACCCCTCCCCCCCGAAAAAAATAAACAACCAAAATTTTCAGTTTCAGAAATCCTTTCCATTTCTTACTGTTAGTTACATCTTTAGTTCAGCCGTCGAATTGGATACTTAAGGAAAATATCATATGTTGTAGAATCTGGAGAAAATTTTAGCTAAATTCCTGTGGAGTAAATGTTATCAAAACTAGGATTGATTCTGCTCATGGATCAATTCTTTTCAGTACAGCCTAACAGTGTAGTTAGATGAAAAATAGCTTCTTGTAGCTATTTTGCAAAATTTGTCTCCCTTCTTCAATTCGTAAGAATTCATCCAGTTGCAATGGAAAAGGAATTCCTAAAGTACTGAATTGCATTGTTATTTATAAACACACATACAGATTAGAAAATTTTCTTATAAGGAACATTTCAGCATATAAAAGAAGGATTTCAAATCATTATATACTTAAACCAACTTGTAAAAGTCATTTCTATGTAAAAATTCTCATTCTTAATTATATTATTCAATTTTATCAAATGGATGTACAATATTGTGTCTGATTTGGCAAAAAAAGTATTTTTAAAGAAGCGTAGTAAATACAAAACATACCTAAAAGTAAATTAATATGAAACAATTGCAAAATGAAAGCTGACTTGAGTAAAATTAAAATAAGCAGTTTCATATTAAATCAGAATCTTAGATAGAGTTGTTATTGATACAGATTACATCAAAATGAAATGAAAATTTTTCTTTCAACTGTGAGACAGAAAGGTTTTTTTTAATATAGATACTATTTCTTCTTCCGTTTTATACTACTTCACACTAAAACTTATCACTGTATTATCTGTTAAGCCCCATTATAGTGTATATTCAATCGAATAGAAATCAATTTGAAAATGTTGTAAAAACAAATATTAGCTTATCGAACCATTATTTTTTTTGTATACAAGGAAGTAAGAAGTATCGAAGTTCGAAGTTATTTTTTATGTTTCTCTAAGAACAGAAACGACTCCGTTTTTTCACTAGCTCGTTTGAATACATTAAAGTTTCTACACTAGAATATTCGAGTATTTTATTGAAATGCAACGAAAATATAACATTTAAATTAAAATATACCTTAATACGAATGCAGCTCTAAAGCAGAAAAACTTCATCTTAAAATTACCCAGATTCATATGCATTGTGTTCCTACTGACACAAACATTTTTCTACTTGACAGCTATCTTTAAAATCCCTTATTCGAAGGCTGAGAACTTCTCACTGTACTCTAACGGCCGTATTTATCGTTAATTGGAAAGGACTATGAAACTCAAAGTTAAGAAAACGAGGTTAAGAAAAAGCAAACCACCGGTTTAAATTTCATTTCACCATTGTGTTTTTAATTCCGGTTACTTAACTGCGAGTTTCCTAACTGCGGTTACTTGTTGAAACTCATTGGTTAATATAAACCCCGTGTCTAATTTGTTTGCATGCTAATCGTTTACGTCATGTACATCAACTTCATTTGACTAATATATTTATTATTATCATTTCTTACATATTAAATTACATATATTAGGCAGGAAATAATCTTTGTATAGTTGTATGCATCATTTGCTTTACTCTCTTTTCATTGTATTGTTAAAATGTAGTTCGCTAAGCTAAGTGTTTAAAATTGTTTTTTGATAAGGTACATTTTTAAACTGTTGGCTATTATTGAGTCGTTTTTATCTTTATGTTTTGATTAAACTTAATTTGTATTTCAAAATAGAAGAATTGTTTTATAAATATTGTGTATCATTATATCATCGGTTGGATTTTAACATGTAAAAATAAAGGCTTTTAAATATTTGTTCTAGCATTGTAATTATTCTAAACCGTCAGAAAATAAAAGTGAATAGTTATACCGTCACTAAGCATTCCTCGATTATAGTATCCTTTGCGAATAAACACTTTTTATTTATCACATATATATTTATGTTGTAACATGTATATACTGATTTGTGATTTAAACAGTTGTGCAGTTTAGTTCTTTAAATTATATATACATATTGTTGCGTAGAATGAAAGCAAAATAAGGACTGCGGAATAAAATCTCAACTCGAGAACGAACTTTATTATCCAAGAACGGAAATTAGTATTTAGAACTTTAATTGGAACAATAAAAATATTAGCATTAAAGATTAATATAAATTGATGATAATTAAAGATAATAGAATACAAAGCAGGACAACAGGAAGATGAAAATCTACCTCCAATTTACAGTTATGCAAGAGGTACATATACACGAAAAAAAGGATGTACTTTTCTTCAGTTCAATCTTCCCTGCACAAGCTCTCTTGAATAAATATGGCTCATAGTTGGACTTCTTCTTTGGATGATGGTAATATGCAGATATTGTTAATAAGATGCAGCGAGTGAAAGCTTATGGCGTGAGAGCCATTTCTAGCTCTTGCGTCATTAACAAAAAAATAGTATCGCTATTATATATATATATATATATATATATATATATATATATATATGTGTGTGTGTGTGTGTGTGTGTGTGTTTGTTTTGTAAACACAATCAATTTAATCAGAAGTTGATTATAGTGTTTAAAAAAGGAATCAACAACATTTAGATAAGTATATTAATCATTCTAACCTACCTGATAAAGGTATGTGAATATGTAAATATGCCATATACCATTTCATATTAAAATAATTTCCTAGCATTAAGATTCTCCTAATTTTTTTTTTCCTTTTCTTATATAAAGTAATATTTTTAAATCAAATTAAATTTTTACTCATATATTTTAATATAGAATGACGTGCAGAAATTGAAATTCTTACTATGTGAGTAAGAGACACATACCGAAATTTATATTATTGATAATCAAAATAATATATAGTTATAAATTTTTGGTTTTTAAAATTGTATTATTGATGGAAATGATACCATAGAGGGAAAAAGCATAATTTTGAGAAATAGACAGACTTATATTTTAAAAACTTGAATACACCTTAACAATCTGCTCTGCTATGCTGATTCTTGTTTTTTCCCACTAACACCCCAACCTCTATTTTACTTTATAATTCATCTCAGTACAAGTAACTTTTTTAAAAAAATATTATTATTATTTACTTTTGAAAGTTACTTATGAATAAATATTATATAAATATCAAGTCCTTTTATATTATATTGTAATTATCTTACAAAGTCCATTGAATAATAAATATTTAGCTTGGGAATTAAATGAAGGAATGTGGTAGATTGGATTGTAAAAATAATGTTTCACACATCGAATAAAAAAGTGGAATAACACACTTGCCTTTATCTTATGGTGGACATCCATAAGTGTTTTTACAATTTTAATGAATTATATATAAATATAACATTTGTGTCATGTATCGAATTCGTCAAGAAACAAATTTCTAGTTTTAATGCAGAATTAGTAAGTAATTATTCATTAAGAATACCAAAATATTGCTGTACCTTTTCTGTCATTCCGTGGAGCTATTGGAATTAAACATTTCACTTTAACTGCACCTAAACTTAATTAACCACACCGAAAAAGAATTGCACTCCATATAAAAGAAACATAAAATGTAGGAGGTCTTAAATAATTCTTATTTTAATGCAAACAGAAAAATCTTCAACCATTTCAGCAGTAGATCGGTGGAATAATTTATAGAACAACAGCATAATTGTAATAATATTCATGTTCCCAATCACACAGGAGAAAATGTTTCCCGTAATCATTTAAGCAAACGATACTTTTTCGGTAATTTTAACTTTTTGTATTTACGCTACTCACTCCCATCTACAGCATCCTCTGGCAAAAGTCACGTGCTATCTGGAGGAAAAGTATCCAGTTCTGAACAGAACTCAATAGAAATTAATTTATTATTTATTCTATTTAAATTAATGTTGTAAATCATCGCATGGAATAAATTTGAATATCCAGCACCAAATATTTAAATTTTTGCAACATTTAGCCCCAAAATACACATTAAATTGGTATTTAAATTAAAACCATGCACTTTAATAAAAGTATATTCTGAAATATTTTGTTTCTATTGTAAATCATCTGAAATTTACTTCAATTCGTTGAAAAATAATAGGATGAAAAGCGATTTTTGCCAACATATTATTCCATGTGTATATCATTATCATATTGTATTATTGGAAGCAAAAACTGATGCACAACAGTCCTTCGAAAATAACAAAACCTTAATATCTTAAATATGAACAAATATCTTAAAACAACAGGATATAAAAAAATTGTATGAAAATTTCTCAGTCAGTTAAAAAACAGAATAAGTCACATTAATTTATACTTATGATGCGAAATAGAAGAGTAGAATTCTTCTCGAGCATCATTCTGTGCAGTCAACTACAAAAAAAGTGGCGCAATGTGGCCCAAAAATCTTAAAATTTCACAACACTGCCTTTTAAATACTTTGATATTATACTATAAAATATTAAACATAGCTTACATTCAAATTTTAGATTAAACTAAAATAAAAAAAAAACCAAACAATCAAAATTTTTGTTTTGTCCTGCTAAAAATAAAAGGTACAAGCATGAAAAAGTAAACTTTTCGACAAATATTGTTCTCATTATGCACAAATATTTACGTATATGAAAACCTTTTTTTACTCGGATCAATAACAATTCTTAAAATTTAATGGACCTTACATCTTTTAAGGAATTAAAGTCCCAAAGTAAGTCACTTCTCTTGTGATGGAAAAGACGTATTTACAGAGATGTCATCAGTAAGCAAAAGAGTTTACATAATGACCCCTTAGTTTTGGTGACGGATTTGCTGATCATTTTGGCTACTTGGCGGGAAACTTGCCGACTTTGGTGACAAATAGAAATATATTGATGATGCTGGAACCTAGACGAAATATCGATCAGAAAAAATATCACAAACTTTTCGGGAATTTTCCTATGTTACGTCACGCCAGGCTGGAAAAGGTTTTAATTCGCCGAGAGCTGCAGTCGACGATGAATCAGTCTCCGAACCGGATCGTTTTGTCTGTGGAGTCTGCTTTGTAGACCGATCGGGGAATTGTGACCGAGTGAATCTACTGGAGATTCGGCCTGAATCTAGCGAAACTGTCGGAATTTGTCCTTGGAGTCTCTATTGCGGAGATTGATCGGGGCACTTGAAATGGAGCGTGCCGAGTGAATTTCCATAGAAGCAACGTGTATCTGTTGGATATTGTCGGATCCTGCCATATAAGTGCAGATTAATACTTCGGAGGCTGTCCGCAGAGAAGAGTAATAAGCTGGTGAGCTGAAAGTTGCTGAAATAACTGTAATTGTACTTAATATGTGTTTTTTTCCTGTTTCTGTGTCACTAAATTGTACAAGTGTGGTGTATCTGTTATTGTCCAAGTTGTGCTAAATGTGTGTTGTCCTGAAGACTTATGAATAAATCGTCATTTGCTGTTTTCCTCCGAGTTGGACATTAATTTCACTTCTTACACACTCACCCAGGGGGGAGAAGGAGAAATATATATATATATATACACACAAAATTTCTAAGAAAATTTATATATACAAATATATATTGTTTCGAACATGAGTTGGTGCTTTCTTACAACGATTCTCTTATAAAAGAAAAGATGGATTTACAGAGATATCACAGTTTACAAAAAGGAGTTAAACCAATGACCCATTTATTTTGGAGACAATTTAGTGGCTTTGACGACAACAGGAAAGTACTCGAAGGTTCTGGAACCTAGCGAAAAATTGATAAGGAAGAAAGTTACGGACTTTTCGGGAATTTTCACATGTGATATCACGCCTGACCGGAAAAGGTATAAATACGTCGAGAACGACAGTCGAGGATGAATCAGCTTAGGAGAAATCGGTCTTTGTGCGTGATCAATTTGTTTGTGGAATCTGCTTTGTAGACGGATCAGGAATCGTTCTCGTGGGAATCTGCTGGAGGTTCGACTTGAATCTAGTGGAACTGTTGGAGTATGTCTTTGGAGTCTCTGTTGGGGAGATCGATCGGGGGATCGACTGAAAGCTGTTGGCATTTGAAGTGGAGCATGCCGGATGAATTTGTGCAGAAGCAGCGTGTATTTGCCGAAAATTGTCGGATCCTGCCCTGGGAGAATAGAATATTATTGCGGAGTCTGTCCGCAGTTAGGACTAATAAGCTGGAGCTGCTGAAATAATTGTGACCGTCCTTAAACGTGTGATTAGTTCCTGTTTCTGTGTCACTAAATTGTGCAAGTGCTGTGTATTTGATTGTACTGTTATTGTCCAAGCTTTGCTATCTGTGTTTTGTCCTGAAGACTTATGAATAAAGTGTAATTTGTTGTTATCTTCCGAGTTGGACTCTATTTTCACTCCCTCACACGCCCAAAGAGGAAATATTTTTGTAACAATATGATTATAATGTAACATTGTCAATACACAAATATTGACTGATATAAAGATCATTTTCAAAACTGATCAATAACGTTTCTTAAAATGAAATAGAATATTTCTGAAGATATTACAATATACCATTTCAAGTATGCAATGTTTTAAAGTTATATTAATATTTTCAAATTAATTATTCATTCAAATTTAAAAATTTTCAATGTATAATCCAAAAAAAATATTACTAGACAATTTAAACGAAAATTAAAAATAAGTGCTAACATATTCGAAAGCTAAACACTACTCACTCTTATTAAATCAAATTTTAAATAACAGCAGTAAAGAAACATTTTTCAAATATTAGACAATTACACTTAAGTTTCATAATTATAAAAAAAATGTCTGTGTGTAAACCGAATAAATATAAAGCTTTTATTTTAGCTTGTTGATAGAAGAATGATTCAATACCTTTATGCTACAAAAATTCAAAATTAAGATTTAATCAAGTATTTTGAAACAGCAAGACATAAAAAAAAATTTGTGTGATAACTTCTTATTCAATTAAAAAGTAGTAACATATTGTAAAACGTAAATTACATTAGTTTATGTAGCATAACACATTTCACAAACGCACAGCTAAGCAAATGAAAATAAGACTAGTTTACATAGGTGGGTAGCACATAATATATATCAAGAGGTCATGATGACAAATGAATTTTCCTATTGAGCAATCGATGAAAGTTTCTTAATTTTATCCATCGTAAGAGCTAAAATATGTGAAACTCATAACATTTCATACACACTCACGAAACTGTAAACTTCCGAAAAATTGCTTCTAACGCAAGCGCGGTTAATCTAACCCAGATTTCAGAGAGGTAAAAATTCCTTAACTTGAATTGGGTTAGAGAATGAAACTGCAATGGTGAAAAGAACTTTCAGGGTAACCCCAGTTTTCTTCCTTTGATTGCTGTTCCAGTAACGGTAATACGGTGGTAATTCTCTTTTATCGAAAGAATGTTTCCACTCAGAGCTTGGATTTCTGAATTACGTGTATGAACTCTGATGGCAGCCTTCGAAAAGCATTTTTGGCTCAACGAATATTTGTTCGTTACTAAATTAAAGAAAAATGTGTGTGAAATATTTCTTTTGTTTCCCCTGTTCTTTTTTCTGCCTTTTCGAAGAGAACTCCTTTTGCAACCCAACACCTGCTCTAAAAGTGTCCTTAAAATAGCTCTGATGAATTCTGCGATTTATAATACCTCAGGAACAGTTATTTCCAAGGATCGATATGAACTAACTCTGAGAATGGGAATTCAAGTAACATCAAGAAAATGTATTATTGCTGACGATGTGGATTAAAGATTTGGCAATCAGTTTCTACTTCAAAAGCAGTGTAGAATGTAGTTTAAAATTAATGGATTTGATTTTATACGACAAGTTTCCTGTCTTTGTTAAGAGTCTCTTTATTTTTTTATTTGTTAAAAAAATTTGAGATTAAAGATTGTATATGATCCCTACTGAAGAATATATATTATATATGTGAAAGAGGTTATTTAAGAAATACCAAAAATATTTTAGTATATGAATATAAAATTCTTCTTATGATATTTGTAATAATCTCTGAAGACTAAAAATATGTATTGTATAGCTGCTGTAGTTTTATTCGTAAAATTTTATAACTGTTATGGCTTGCATTTGTGTGATTTTCAATGCGATAACAAAGTCATGTTATTTGAGAACAAACAAGTTTAAATATTGATTAATTGCCGAAGAAAAATTTTATTTTTTTAAAATGCTTCTAATTCTTACCTGAAGAAACATTAGTTTACAAATGGTAAATGTACTAATTTATGTTTACAGATTCAAAAAATGAGAAAGAGGGTAAACAAACGATTCTAGTTCCTTAAAGAAATAGTAAAAATATAGATATAACAGACAGATTACAAGGAAAACCGAGAAATTTCATTTCAATGTATTATTAAAGAGAGATGAGCATAAAGAGCAATTTTATCCTCATTAATATTAATGTAATGAACGGGAATTTTTTTTAACGAGGTATAACATTTTATTACTAAATTTAATGCATTGAGCATTGGTCAATGCAAGATTTTCGGCTGTCAATAATCTATTTAAAATGTCTTAATCCTTTTCACATTGGTCTAAATTATATTAAATTTGTAGAGTTTCAATTTTTAAAAGTATAATTTCATATTAGAATATATGCTGCATTGACAATCTCACTAGTAAGCTTTAAGAACCTGCTGTCTCTGTTTAGATCAATCTTCAGTTTTAACAAAGGAAAAATTCCTTGAAAAACATTTGATTTTAAAAACATTTTACTTTGTAAATGCTATCTAATTTTATAACTGAATAAGTTTTTAAAATTTTATATTTTAATAAAATTCTCCTTTCCCCCCCTAGGTTACAGAGAAGATATAAGCAAGTTTTTTTTCAGCAGCAAAGGCTTTTCGCTATTTTCTATCGAAGAACAGTTATTATAACAATATGTAAAGTATATAGAGTGATATTTCACACAATTATAAAATTAATTTCTTCAATATGGAAGGTAATTCCACCAATAGCACTCACCTGTTTTCGGTAGAATATTTTTATTTCGCCGAAAACTCTGGCTCCTCTATCGATCAGAACGGAACTTTCCCTCCTTCTCTCGCTTACAAAAACATTACTTGGTCTGGAGCAGCTACAGGAGAAGAAGACTGGGACAGTTATAACTACTGGAATGGTTCGCAGTATCCCAGTGGCTATTCACAAATACGAATAATTCTGACAGCCTTTTTCGTCACATTTATAATGGTAGTCATTGTAGTAGGCAATATGCTTGTATGCATTGCAATAGCTACAGAAAAAGCTCTAAAGACGGTTCAAAATTGGTTTATCGCTTCCCTAGCAGTCTCTGACTTTCTGGTCGGACTAGTCATCATGCCATTCTCATTAGCCAAAGAACTGATGGGGTATTGGATCTTCGGTACAGTGTGGTGCGATATACATTCCGCTTTAGACGTTCTTCTGTGCACGGCTTCCATCAATAACTTGTGTCTCATAAGCTTGGATAGATATTGGTCAGTAACTCAAGCTGTAGAGTACTTAAAGAAACGAACAGCCACTCGAGCCGTCCTCATGATTTGCTTCGTGTGGGTTTTATCGGCTCTTATATCATTGCCCCCACTGTTAGGATGGAAAAAAGAAGAACGGCCTGAAGACTACCCATCATGTTCTCTTAGTGACGATGTAGGTTACGTACTCTACTCAGCTTTAGGATCATTTTATATCCCAGCATTTGTTATGGTATTTGTTTATATAAAAATCTTTATGGCTGCCAGATCTAGAGCAAGAAGACACGTCAAAAAGACTCGTCAAGCATCTGAAGTGACTAATGATCCGCCGAAGGACAAGTCCACAACTACCACGACTTGTACGAGCTTCAGTAATCCTAGCCCACCTGACAAGAGGCGTGATACAGACATTTTCAGGTAAATTTTGATTCGTTCGGCTATTCATTAGATTCTCTTGATTAGATTCGTGTTCCAATAATGTTTCTCAGTTAGTAAATTTTGAAAAATAAACCAAAAGAAAGGCAGGGAATTTAAATGACAAATCTTAAGAATGCAATGGTTTTGTTTGTAATTTTGAATGTTTTAAAAGTTTTTCGTCATTCTGATCTGATTTTGTCCTTTTTTATAATTTCCTTTTTGGGATAAAAATAGAAAATGCTTTTTAAATCTTACCTTAATAGAAGTTATGAATAAAATATAAGAGAAATACAGAGAAGCTTCAAGAAATGTCCTTAAAAGCCACGAATTTAAACTTCAAAAAATTTAATTAAACTATCGAAATAATTTTTTTTCAATTTCGATGGAATGGTCTTGGAAAAGAAAAGAGATTTCTCATTGATCTAAAAACAACTGCGTTAATGAAGTTGATCAAACTTTTAGATCACTGTTTGATTTTATTGTACAGCATAGCTGTCTTTAACTTTCTATAAATTATCAGCGTAAATTGTTACGATTTTAAATTTATTTATTTTTATGAAATCGACTGAAGTTTTTTTTTTTTTTTTTTATCTCATTCGAAGTTCAGATGATTGAATAAATTAAGTCCTAATTCTTCACTTATTCTTATTACTTTGAGTTATTATGAACGCTATTTCAAATAATTATAGTTACAAAACCATTAATCAGTCAAGTTTCTTAAGAGGATCTGACAGTTTTTGAAAAACAAACTTACAATTTTACATAAATGGCACATTGTTCGAAACGTTAGTGGCATTTGAATTCTCACTTATAAGACTGTATTTTATCTTTAAGTTTCATTTAAAAGTCCAGTTTAATCTAAAAATTTGATGTAATATCAAAATGAGATTTGGACACTAAATTTTCAGTTAAATAATTTTTTCGTGTTAATTCTAAGACAGTATTTGTTAAAGGCAATCATTTCAGTGAAAAGTATTTTCTTACAGCACTTCTATAAAATGAGGTTAATTTTCATATAACTACAAGTTCAATCGATCGTAAGTAGACTGAAACCCACTACTCTCTAAGACGTTCCAAAAATATATGTTCATGGGAGAAGGCAAAGGGACTTTTTTACCCTTTAAAAAGGTGACAAAAAGAAAACCCCAAGTACGAGTTAGGTTACTATGATCAATCGATAGGCGTCGTTGTTTCCATCATCTAATTACTTATTTAATGGTATTAAGATCTGTTTACTCGCAGAAGGGTTTCCAAATGCATTTCCTACCAAGGAAATTGTTTCTTTTAGAAAAGTAAATATTTGTATAAATATTTTCTCAAACATTTTCGTTTAAAAAATATTTACAACATATATTTGATGTAATGTACTGATTATGAGGAGGATGCTAAATAACCTTTAAAAAGAGCATTGGGAAATATTTGATTAATTTTGTCAAAATGCTATGTTAGTATAAGTGTTACAGATGAATACGTTGGCCACCGTAATGTCTCTTTTACGTCATGATGAATATTGCGGCAATAAATGTGACACACAGGCACGTGTGTCAAATAAAGCAATCGATAGAAGCTCGCTGGGGTTTGGTGTCCGTATCCGAGAAGATAGGTATCCAAGAATCCAACGCAATTGTATTGTAATATTCAAGGCGTAGTATGATAACCAGTTCATATCGAGCACACAGAAAGTATTCTCTAGAACTTAGATTTTGCTGAAAGGATTTTGCGAAGAGGCTTAGAAAATAGAAAGAAAAAATAACTTTCTCGGCTTATCTAGGATAGAATTCTCATCATTGAAAGTTTAAAAGCAAAACCAAATAATTCTTTTGCATAAATCCTCAAGACAAATTTTATAATCCATAAAAAGTACTACTAATTAATATCAATTTATAGATTTCTTCTTTATCGCTTTTATCCACTTTTTAGAATAAACGTGCGCAGAACTTTTGCGAGAAAATTCCTCTCAATCATTATCTAAAGCTTTCTTAGAATAAATTTTAACACTGATTTTGTGTCGAATGATGAGATATAAAACTTCAAAATGTTTTAATTTTACTAAGGACAATTTTTCTAATTAACTTTCCTTTGCATCGTATTAGCAGTTCATTTCAATCAATATTACTTTCCAATTCAGTTCATATAATTTAGAACAGTTGTATATATACTTTGAATACTATTCTATAGTATACAAGAAATTAAATTTTTTTTGATACTTGAATGTCTTCTTAATTTTATATCTCATTAATGCAGTGTTTTAGTGATATGACTGTGCTTTATAGAATATTAAAGATGACCAAGTTTCAAAATTATAGCAATAATCATCATATCATGAAACGCTTAACAATCCAAACATTTAATCTACCTAACGAAATACTTAGGACAGGTATTTTCCCCCCCCATTTCAAATCCATTCTGTGACAGCAATTGAAAAGCCACAAGGGGAGGGGGAAAGGAAAAGATTATGTGTGTGCTAGTGTTATTTGCGATCTTTGAAAGAAAAATATTTTCTCTCATTTATAGGATACTGTTTTTAAGGTTTATATTTATATTATGATATTAAATGATACAGTTACTTCCAATGCTCAAAGTGGTTTCACAAATACATATTTGACTTCCTTTCCTCAGCCGAACTATTTCAGTGGGCTTCTCATAACTGACGATAGCTCTTTGTATTGCTCTCTCCGAGTGAGCATATTCTGAATTATTCTTGGATGTAAGATAAGTCTCCTATATTGATCCACAACAAATATCTCACGGATTGAGTACGCTCTGGTAAAAGCTGATACAAAGAGGCCCGTTGAGATTCTTGGGTGTGTACTTCGGTTCAAATATTACTATTAATCCCATCTTTAGGCTTAATTAGCTTGCATATAAAAACATTTGTTTTGTTGCTGTGTCTTTAAAGGCTTTGGGAGTTTTTAAATCTAAACAGTTCAAGCTCTGAGGGAGAGATTATTTTTACAATACAATTATTTAGAAATTACATTTTCAAAAATCAGTATAATAACATTATAAGTAGAAATGATTTTTCTCCCAAATCTCTTTCTTGTTTAATTTTTTCTATCCAAAAAAGACATTGTAATAAAAATTAAAAATCAAAATCAAAATAATTAATATATGTCATAATATCTCACTCTTGTTTCTAGTTTAATTTAAATTCTGGGTAAATACATCATCTTAATAAGCAAAAGTCTAGCTTCGAGCCTTAAGAAAATAGTGTTTCATTTGGGCAGAGGAAAATATAACGTAACAGTTTATTTAAAATTTCAACATTTTGTTAGTAAACATGTTTACAAAGTAACTGAGACTTCTAATTAAATGGTTTTATTAAACCCTTTTAGTTAAAAAACTACATAAAATAGCATTTGTAGGAATTTAGGACATACCTCTTTTTTGGTCTAAATTAAAAATTGTTAAGAAAATGATATTGATGGAACCTACATTAGATGTAATTGTATGTATTATTACTGCATAAGATTTCTTTAGAAAATGAAGGGGGAGTTTGGTTCTGAAAAATCAATATCAAACTTTTTCTAAGTCATGTTAACCAGAAAATCAATAAAAGCAACAAATTTTGTTGATAATTTAAATCTAATTTTTATCACAATGGAACTATTCTTATACAAAATAATTCTATTTTTTTATTTAATTTTATGTAAACTGTAATGGACATATTGAATAATGATAGAAGGATATATATTCAATTCAAAATTCTTATTACATGCATTGTATATATAAAACTTTTTATTACTCAGTATTTAGAAAATGTTTTGCTTGAAAATAGGCTTCCATGTTTTTAACTTAATAATTTGAATAATTCTCAGTGAAAAATTAACATAGTCATACATATGGACAACATCGAAAAGATGCCATTTAATTTTTAGCAAGTCAGTTTTATGATCGATTTTATATATAATCGATAAAATGATTTTTTTAAAAACTTTTTTAAAAAATTTTCGTCATATTTTTACAACACGTAGGTAGACATGTACTCTGAATATTTCGAAAAGTATGCTACCTACAGAATTAATTTTAACTCAAATCTTTTTCGGAAAGGAATGGACTAAGACACATTTCTATATAGCCTTCTTTCAAGTTGTTATAATCGTAATTAATTTAATGCTTTAAATAGTAAATAATATTACAAAGCATCTTATCTCTCTCTCTATTTTAAAATTACTAGCTTATTTGCCGAGTAATTCCTTAACATACGTACATTCAAACAAAACTTATTTCATCTTCTTCGTAGTGTATAAAGGAAGCTTTCCTCTCATTCGAGGTTCCTTATCAAAAAAATCACTTCAGAATTTTATTGTAAGCTAGCATGTAATTAAAAAACTTTCTATATATTACTCTCTAGCTTGCATGGAATCCGTATCTAAAATTGGAAGATGTCTTATTCATAGAGGTAAATGTCGGTAAGAATCATTTATAAAGTAAGCCTAAAATAACTTTTATCAAATTACTCTACGAAACCAATAGAGTTACGTCGATAAGGCATTAATTCTAAAAATTTAGTTAATTAAAAGTGATGAGAAATGAAATGTCGCTTATTCTATTGATCAAGATCGATGGATGTAAAACCTTGTATGATGTAAGTGATGCTACAAGATTAAATCATTAAAAATAAGAAAGCTTCGATTTGTTGTAGTGTTTCGGTTTTAGCCACAATTTCATCACCAAAAAAAAAAAAAAAAAAAAAATTAGCAAATAAATTCGCAAGGAAAAAGAGAGAAATACGAAATAAATCAAGAAGCAATTTTGAAACCTACTGACTATTTCATCAAATGAGTGAATGGAAAAATCTGATCAGAAATCTTAACCTGATTAGAAATAGCATTGCTTCTTAAATACCGTATTTCTTGGTTTTTTCCTCTCCTGTACTGACTAAAAAGGCTGATTTACAGTCAGAAGTAAATCTGTTATCTCTTTCAATTAAATCTGTCGAATCCAAGTAATTGGATCTGATTCTCCAAAAACCATTCATTGTATGTATTTAGAGAGATAAAAATAAAGTTTCAGATTCTTTGCACAATTTGCAGAAACCAAATGGCTTACAGAAAAATCATATCTTCAGATCAAAACATTAAAATAATGAATAAAACGTCCTAATTAGTTAATTGTAATATTTTTTCATGCATTCGAAAAAGGGAGTAAACATACGAGTATTTCGACTCGTAATTAGGAATATCATTGCTTGATTTTTCCCCCTTTAAAAGCGTCTCCCGCAACAATGATTCTCAACCAGAACCTGTTTGCACTCATTAAGGATTTCAATCCAACCTTCCTAATTAGCATTGTGGAATAGTCAGGGGTCTACTGAAAAGGTAAGCGATATACTGCAGATGTAAAATTAGCATCAGCTGCCAAAAATAAATAAATAAATAAAAATAACAATAATAATAAAAAAAAAAACCGTTTTCAATGATTTATCTGTGAATCGCAAAAGAATGATTCCCCTCTTCGAGACTAATCCCATTGAAAGAAAAACTAGTCTCGTTAAATTAATTATCCTAGCAAAGAAATGAAAGCGTGAGTATCCGAATGTTGTGAGTATCCGATTTAAGCTTAATGAAGTACTTCTCTCGTTGAGTTAATTAAGCTACTTTAAAATTAATAAGTTTAATTATTCCATCGCTTTAAATGTTCAAAAACAATTTAGGACACATTTCTGAGATCTATGAATATGTTCATTTGAACTAAAAAAGGCATTCGGCTACCCATTCCATCCAAATTTGGAATTCCAAAAAATATTGTAAATTGTAAAAATAACGTAATTCTAAGGAGTAGAGAGATAAATGCATAATATTCTAAAGAAATTTGGAATTACTTAAAAATGTTTCCGAAAATTTATTTGATATATTTCAAAAAAGAATTACTTTTAGTTATAAAGTAATATAAATGCAAAATTAATTACTGTTAGTTGTCTCAGTTTGTAGAAAATTTGAACATTATGAGGGTGAATTATTAACAATTATATATATACAATGGTGAAAATTTTTAAAAATAAAGTAGCTTTTTTAGTGATGCTAAAATTTAATATCCTGAAAGTCTTCATAAAACTCGTGTTTTTTACATAGTGCTTAAAAGAACACGAAAGAAAACATTCGATTTTTTTTTAATAATTTAAAACTCACAAATATATTCCTACCCTTTAATGAATAGAAAACATGCATCGGACACAATATTCGGATACTCACGCTTTCATTTCTTTGCTAGGATAATTAATTTAACGAGACTAGTTTTTCTTTCAATGGGATTAGTCTCGAAGAGGGGAATCATTCTTTTGCGATTCACAGAGAAACTTTTTAATAATATTAATCTATATGAGTAAGATCTGTCCTGTCCATAAAAAAATGGAAATTAAAATGTCCAATTTGAGTAAATTACAAAACTTCTCTGATTAAATCCTGAATTGTTTTCCCGTTGATTTGTAGTTTTGAGAATAATTAACAGCACAAAACATACATCAATACTTTTACAAAGGATGGTGTCATTGAGTACTTATCGTATTTTTTTAAGAAAATTCTTTTCCTGAAGTATTCAAAGACTATCCAAATTTAAGATAACTCTATCTTCTTGCGAAAGATCTAATTTTAATTCAAAACAGAATCAATCAACGAAGACTGCAAACTTTTTATCCACAAATCTATCAAAGCCTATCTCTCTTCCCAGTTTACGCAGGATTAGAAAATTACTAAAGGATCGATCCGAGCACCTTGGGAGTGCATTTCTCGTGTTTTGGAATTCGAATCTACAAATATCCTTCATTATTTGATGTGGGTATTGATAAGGTTTCTTTTTTTTGCTTCCGTTTCAGAATCAATTCAACGGATGCATTAGAAAGGGATTTTTCCCATTCAAAGCAATATTGCGTCATGGTCGTTATCAAAACAGCATCTTGTCAATTGAACAGGTAATCCTTAAAGGAAAGGAATGACAGGAGTCCCATTCACTAAACAACGCACTGATGAATTTAAACGCTTTTTTAGAAAAGCACATTTCGATAAGCTGCTTCATGTAACAAAGTGCATCTTAAAAAAACTCACTCTCTTCAATCATTTTTAAGAAGGGCTTCTTCAAAGTTTGTTTATTTGTGTTGTTGTACGAAACAAGAGAAACTTCAGCCTTTTAAAAATATTTCCTAAACGTGTATTAATTTTTTTATCTCTAATTATGTACAAAAAAACATATTACTTTTGCATGCGGGGAGGGAGTGTTTATAAAAAATTAATACTAAAAACTCTTAAAAATTAAAGAGCATTCATAATTTTTGAGTATAAACAAAGGTAGAAACTTCAAACGAAACCTTAATTAAGCATTCTTGCACAGGTCTGGATGAAGTATGTAAGGCTAAAATAATTGTAAATTTAAGCACGATTAATATAAAATGATTAATATGTACTCAAAATTTATCATAAAGCAATTAATTAGATATAGCACTATGAATGCAAAATAAGCTATTTAAAAACAATTTCGAAACTCCTATTCAGGTCAGATAACGAAAACGGCATCCTCAAATTTGAAACTCGTAACTTCCTTGCAATTAAACATTGATTCTAATAACGATAACCACGGCCCAAAACACCAAAATGACATAAATATAACGATTTTTATCACATCTTTCATATAAGTATTTAATTAAAGAAGGAAGTCATTAATTGTATGAAGGTTTGATTTCATTTAATTATTTTGGAATTTTATATGCACTAAAACACCCAGGAAATCTGAAAACAATAAATAAATGAGGGGGTCTCGGATCGAAATAAAAGTTTATACAATTAGTGATACAGATGAGAGATTCAGTTGATTCCAAAATCAGTATACGCTGTTGGCCATTATAATTAAACACTAGGAAAGAATAATCCGATGAACGTCAAAACCAAATGAAAGGAAGAGAGGTTAGGATATGCAAATTAGTATTTCAGCGCATTCAGACGACGCAGGAGGGAGAAACGACATCTCAAGTACTGCATAAAAGAAAAGTTGCGTAGTGGATTCCTTAATCGGAAAGTGCTTTGTATGGTCGGGGTTAGCTCAGAATAGTATTATGCCTCGCGAGTAAGAGGAAGAAATACTTACCCGCAAGTATCGGAATTCGAAAAAGAAAGGATCGTTGCCTATCGAGAGTGTGGATTATAGTTCCGTAATATTGCCTATCGCACTAGTCGAAATCCAACCACAGTCATGCTGGTATAGAATCAATGGGTTGCTGAGGGTCATACTGAACGGCATGCAGGATCTCCCCACCCTCCAATTACTAATGCCCGATGCAAAACCGTACAACCCCATCACTGACTATTAGTCAGGAAGTTGGCATGTTCGCAGCACGCCCAGAATCAGCTCATACGGTGCGACGATGTATGCAGTAGAGGCATACCATTACTTCGGTTTCCCTTGACAATGCAGCATCAAGAGAGACAGCATCTCTTGTGTGCCAAACGACAAAGCTGGATACAGAAGTATAGTAATGGTGGCACGGACAATCGTAACTCGTCTTATCAGATGAGTCACTGTTCTGTTGGCAGTAATCTGATGGCCGCATAGGTGTCTGGAAGTTCCAAGAAGACTGCTCGTCGCCTGCTTGCAATAGATATCGATATAGGGGCCCTGCAATTGGAGTGATGGTTTGGGCAGCAATTGGGTACACGACACGCACATTTCTTGTTCGGATCGACGGTAATTTGAACACAGATCGGTACATTTGTGATATGGTTCCAGTGGTTGTGCCCTATCTTCGAGGCCTGCCAAACGCCATCTTCTAACAAGATAATGCAAAACTACAAGTTCTACGTAGTGTTCTGACGTTTCTCGATACATATGGTATTCGATTGTTGCCCTAGCCTGCACAATCTTCAGATCTGTCACCCATAGAAAACATCTGGTCATGGTTTGTGGAGAGACTGGCTCGTCACCCCTCTCCATTCAATATAGTTGATGATGCAGGACATAGACTTGAAGCAGCAGGAAATGTGTTGCCCGTTTTTGTTATCCAAGCCCATTTCGACTCCTCCATGCCTAATTATAAAATGTATGTATATATATATATATATATATATATATATATGTATGTATGTATATATTAGGTCTACCGGAAAGTTCTGTCCGTTTCTGTGGATGTCGATATTCATTAGTCATTTATCAGTTCATTGTGTACTTCAAAGCTGTCTTAAAGACATATTAGAGTGACCTGTTTATTCGTAAATAGTTAAATCTTAATTTTTTTTTTGCAATTTTAGATGAAATGGCCGGTCAAATACCAGAAGCGGTACATGTGTGACATTATATGCTTTTTGAGTATAACAAGGATAGTAACGTAATGATTGTTACCCAAAACATTTGCGTTATTTATCCAAACACATTAGACGTTTGTAAATACCAAAGGGGTTTTTATAAGTTTAAATCCGGTAATTTCGATCTTTCCGACTCTTACTGATCAGGAAGACCAACAACTTTAGACAATGACCAGTTAAGGTGGAAATGGAAGCAAATTTATGACAGCCAATCGAGGTACTGTCAAACATTCTTGATCAGCCTTGGTCGATCAGCAGATGGGTATAGTAAGCAGAGCAGGTATTTGGGTACCACATAATCTATCCGAAGAAAACAAAGCAAACCTATCCACCACATGAAACTTAATGATTCAGCGATTTTTGATCGCTTGAACACTGGAGATGAAAAATGGGTCCTCTATGACAATCCAAAATGCAAAAGTCAGTGGCTCTATCCAAAAGAATCACCAAGAAGTACAGCTAAGGCGCTTATATTTGTTTGGTGGAGTACTCACGATGTTATTCATTTTGAAGTGCTGAAACTTGGACAAACCGTGATTGCAGACCTTTACTGTGAACATTTGCATCGAGTAAATCAATCTTTATTTGAAAATTGCCCAGCGATCGTCAACGGAAAAGGTATCATTCTGCAATACGATAATGCAATATCGCACTATTCAAGACGAACCCTGGAAAAAATTAATGAATTGGGATGGGAGGTATTGCATCAACCACCATATTCACCCGATATTGTGCCACCGGATTTCCATTTATTCCGATCACTACAGCATTTTCCAAGCAGAAAAAAATTTGAAAATTCAGATGATGTATAAAATATCATATCCGCATATTTTGTTTAAAACCAAATGATTTTTATAGATCCGGTATTAAAAAATTCTACACTAGAGGGGAAAATGTTGTTGATATTGTGTGGGATTACATCATTGATTAAATTTAAA
>BMAW01037509.1:454523-475726 GCA_019974015.1 Nephila pilipes
TTCTAGTATCTTCTTTAAAAATAAATTCTAGTATCTTCTTTAAAAATCAGTCACGGCTCTACCTGTCTAATTATCCACGACAAACTCCAATTCTATGAAGTGTGTGCACGATGGGTACCGTGAATGCAACACAGTAAACAAGACATAACGTTTGAGCATGTACCAACGTTTACTGGATCGCTTCAAAGAGGAGAGAGATGCATTTTGAAACAGAATAGTGACTGTTGATGAAAAGTGGGTTCATCACTACGATCCCGAATCGAAACGTCTGAGTATGGAGTGGAAACACTCAGGATCCCCTAGAAAGAAAAAATTCAAAAATTCGCCATCGGTTGGGAAGATGATGATAACCCTGTTTGAGGGCGATAAGGGCCCTATAGTGGAAAATAACTTGGACATGGGAGCTACCGTAAACAGTGCAAGTAGCAGTGATTTATTGGCCAATAAGCTGAAACTAGCAATTCGAAGCAAACACCTTTGTTTACTCGTACTTTCAAAACAGTTTTGTTGTTGCAAGACACATTCGGCTGTACATGACTCATAACACCATAGAAATACTCCACAATTTAGGTGGACTCTCCACAGTTTACTCCATTCTCTCTCTCTCTCATCTCTTTGAACCGCTCAAGGAAGCTTTGAGAAGTTGTCAATTTGTCTCAGACATGGACGTTCGGGATACGATGCAAAAGTATAGCTTCAAGACCAACCAAAAACCTTCTACCAAGTAGGCATACGGAAGCTTACGGTTCGATGGACTAAATGCATTGCTCAAGGTGGATACTATATCGAAAAATAATGTATCTGTTGTAAACCTATCTTTGTTTAATAAAGTTGTTGAACGAAAAGTGTAAGTAATTTTTGATTTAATTTCACGTATATGTATATATATATATATATATATATATATATATATATTCATTCATATGGATCAACATTTCCACGCTTGCAGACCTATAGGTATAATCCCTACTAGATAGTGTATCTCCAGCAGAAATCCCTCCATATAAATTTGAAGCAAGGTAAAATTCGCTTTCTTTCACTTCGGCTATGAAGACGGATACGACGCTGATGATCGTCTAAAACTATATGTAAAATGGTATCTCTCTCTTCAAAAAGAATAAATAAACTTTAATCATAATTGGTTCTGTGATTAGTACAACTATCCTTGCAACTAATCCACTAAAAGTTTTGTTATATATATATATATATATATATATATATATATATAAAGAAGAATTAAATAAAGAAGTATATTTTAAGCGAATGCGTTTGGAACTTATTGAAAGACATTTAGGAACCTGTTTATAGATCTAATTAATAGTATTTTCGCAGTCAAAGAAATGTTCGATTTGTTTCATTTATATATGTTGTGAACACACACAAAAACGCCACATCAAGTAAATTGCAATATAGCTTGATGTGACAGTTTATTTAAAGTAGGATTATAAGTCTATTCAATCAAAGTGATCCCATAATTGAATGCGTAACTGGATAAACATTAATGATTCAAGTTATGTAATCCTAAATTACACTTATTGCTTCAATATCAAACTTGGAAAAAGGAATAAAAATAAAATATTCCTATTTAATTTCTTTCTTATGTCTAATTCATTCGAAATTTCTTTAGGAGCAATTTACAGTACATATTTATAATGAAACCAAATTTACAAATAGATTACTATTTTTGAGTCACATTGAGTGCTACTTTTTTTCACTACTGGGTTATATTTCTATCTCCTGATGCTCGTAAGTGATAAACTGAAAACTGTCACAAAAAGTATTGATTTAGAGATATGGAGACCTGGTACATACTTAAGCTTTCCCTCTGTGATTTAATGAAAGTAGAGTTTCGGGGACGTTGTCGTAAATCGTACGAAAAAAAGAGAAGAGTTTATTACTCTAGCTATACCTCTAAAAGCAATGTAATTACACTGGGATTTTATTATGTTGAATCAAGAGAATTGCAATGCAAGACTTAGTTATTTCAAATACGTCTTCTATAGATCAAAAGAAACTAATAGATTAAATGTTGGAAAAAAGTACTATGCTTCAAACGAATATGCTTCTTGGAAATGAAGAAGTATATTTAAAGCGAATGCGTTAAAAACTTATTGAAAGACATTTAGGAGCCTGTTTGTAGTTCTAATTATTAATATTTTCGCAGTCAAAGTTTTACTTATATATGTCGTGAACACACACACACAAACGCCACATCAAGTAAATCGCAATATGACTTGATGTGACAGTTAATTTAAAACGTTTTTAAGAAAGTTTGAAACATTTTCTATTAAAACTTGTGTACTATAGCATGCAAATTTTTATTCTTTTCCAAAAGAATTGAATTATAGACTAAAAAAACTTTACAGCGCATTTTTTTACCGAAGGGTTGTCTTATAGTTTAAAAAGTATCTTGCTCTTTAATATAACTTGACACTGAATTCATTATCTTTGATGTAACTTGTTTGGAAACATCGGATGACTTCTCCATAGTTCACAAGATTATATGAAAACCAAATTTATTGAAAGAATAAGAAATCTAACATGAGGGAAATGAAAAAATATTCACATTTTAAGATTGGGTTTTCCCATTTATGATATTTAGAGTACATTTAAAAGTTCTACATAGGTCAAATGAATGTAAGATCTGAAATAATATAACAATTCCGAATGAATTTTAAAAAACAATTTATGTAAGCATCTCTGTTCAAAGTTTAGAAATGTCTGACATGTGTCTCAACTTCATGTTGTTTTGATAATCGAAATAAAAATACAAAAAAAAAAAAAAAAAAAAAAAAAAAAAAAAAAAAAAAAAAAAAAAAGAAAACGAAAGAAAGAAATAACCTAAGTACTTAACATATTTTACTGTTCCATGACTTGTTAGATTTTGTCTTATTTATGGATATTACAACTCAACAGTAAATAACGATGACGGATTAAGATGAAACAATTTGAGTGTGTCAGTGGCTCCCAACTGGAGATTCGCAAAATCACAGGGTTTCTCGAAAATTATGTTGCAATGATGAAATTTTAAACCTCTAATATAAAAAATAACAAAACAATAAATTTATTAATAATATACTGTTAATTATTCAGAAATTATAAAATAAAAAATTGTGATAAATAAAAGTTTTCTTAATAAGAGAAATATTGATAAACACGTTATCGCACCATGGGCACCGAGGTGTCGTAAGCTGCTGAAAAAGGATTTGACACGCGGTGTCTCTTACAATGATTTTTCACGACCTTGATAGTTAGACTATAAAGTGATACCTGTTCCTCATTGGTTAGCAAAGCAGAAAGCAAGATCAATTTCCTGACATAGTTTTTTTTTCTAAACTTAATAAGCACATGTTCGTACAGACGCTTGTAAGCCTTGCGTGATTTAGTTCGCGATTAGTGGTATGTTATTGAAATTCTTCTCGTATAAATAAATTTTAATAAATTTTATAACGTTATTTTATAACAGATCAAAGGTTAAAAATGGTAATTTAGTCGAGTCTGTTAAATTTTGACCAAGCAGTTATTTGTTCATTCTTCAACTTCAGTGTCTGATTTTGAAACAACAAAAGGGTGTTGATAGGTGTTGATAATTGGTGAATATGATGAGAAGAAAAGGAAAGGGCAAAAATTTTACAGACTAAAAATAAATAAGACTAAAAACTCCAGACATCAAGCCAAACTTTGAATTTCTATCTTCCATCAGGCAGCCATAAATATCTCATTAAAAGTTTTTTTTTTTTTTGCAAATTTAACGTATGCTTAACTAAGAGTCAGTTTGTCAGTTGAATTAATTTTGCATTCACAAGTTTTAATAATTACGTTTTCATTTCTTGTTATAAACTATTGTGCAACAAGGAAAATAAGTATTTTAGCAAATTTTATTATTTCCATATCTGTTACTAACGACTACACTAGGGTTCGCTAATTTCTTTCGTATTTTAAAAGGGGCTCCCTAGGAGAAAAATATTAGGAACCACTGGTGCATATGAAATTGGATATTTAGAAATGCAAAGTTCAGTGACCAAACATCTCAACTGGAGCGCTTTACGTATTCATTGAGGATTCATTAGAGAATAAGTGAACTGGTGTTCATGTAAATGTTCAGCCTTTTTATTTATATGTGAAAAATATATTTATGTCAAAATAAATTCTAGTAATATAATACTCATTAACAAAATACTAATCCAAAGAATCTTCTCTGCTTCAGTATGTTTATTTGTATAGAAATAGATAATTCTGCATTCACTGTGTTTTACATTTTTAATATCTTTTCCTGAGGAGATAATCCGTTCTAAGTCAATACATAAATTGAAAAAGATTCTATGTCGTAATTTTGTTATGAATTTTCCTAACGCTTAATTTTGAGATTAGTATAGTATAACATGGATGAAATCGAGTTACTGAAGTCATGTTTCTTTTCCTATCGCTATACAAAAGGAAATTTGTTACAGATCGTTCGACTCTGTTTTATATTTGATTCATCTCCTTATCTTTTGATGAAAAATAAAATAATAACTTCTAAAACAATTATGAACAGGGTCGGTCTTTCAATAGACATTATTAGTTTATTGGTGTGGAGTGTTAGATTATATCAACAAGAAGTGTAGTGATTGCTGATCGGGGGACATAAATTTTAATCTAAAGCTAATTCAAAAAGCTTTGGCTAATTCACTATCTTTTAGGTGGAATTCCGTTTTTAATAATAAACAAATTAGTAATCAAAATACAGTAAGTAGCTAATAAATTAGGTAATAATTTTTAAGCGCATTGGTGTATCAACCTGGTTTGTTTTGTGATTTCGAAATTTCAAGTGATTCATAACTGATTTTTTGTAATTCACATAAGAATAAGCTTTAATAATAATGAAAAACATCTCAGTGTACTCTAAAGATTTTACAATGATTCAGTAAACTATAATTTTTAAAAACTCTTATTGTGCTCTTAAAGGTTAATTAATCAAATACTATATCTCGAACTCAAATTCATCATATTTGATATGAAAACATTTTTTCCGGAAGTTATTTATGCAAGTATTATATTTAAAAAGAAGATTGCATCTCTCTAAAAGAAGTTTCTCGGTTGTTGGTTTTTTTGACAAGTGAAGAATGTATCATTATATAATGATTATTTTTAAATGTGTTAGGTTCCGTTTTCAAATTATATAACATTGTGAAATATTTCATTTGATGAATGGAACCGAATGAAAATAATTCAATAAGCGCAAAAAGCTCTGCCATTTATCTGCTAGTTTAAACTTTCTTTTATCATTCCCCTTTTAAAAAAATAGGTATAAAAACATCTTTCGTTATGCTATAGAAAAATATGCAAAGCATTTTAAAAATAATTTTCAATTGTCGTTGAACTTGAAAATGTTGATCTGAACTCATTTACCGGTGTTTAATGCCCTTAACAAAATATACTCTTGGAAGATACAAATAAAGTTTTAAAAAAAACCTTTAAAATGAATATAAAATTTATAATGACAATGGTAAATTAGGTTTCTGTTCCTCATTAACTAGGTGGTGATTTTTATAATTCAGGATGTGTTGAAAAAATATGTCATTAAAAATATTCCATCACCATCAGAATCCTTAAAAAAATTCAAAATCTGTAAGTTCTCAGTTCATCATTCATTTACTCAGTGTATTTATTATATAAATATTGGCATTTCAGTATAAATATAAATTAAATAAACACTTATAAAACTGAAAACTAATATTTTTAAATTAGTTTTAAGCTTTATAGGTGTTTGAAAAATTAGAATGTTTATAAAGTTTTAAGAAAAATTAAAGAAAAATTTTGTGAGAAGGAATGATATTGGGGGAAAAAAAAGAAATTTCCCAAATTTCATATTTTATGTAGCAGTAAATGCCTTAACTCTGGATGTTCTCTTCTACACATAATCAGTAGCTTCTCTAATAAGGTTCTAAAAGTAATCTCAGAGTCCATTAGGAGTCCTCCTTCCTTTATATCAGGCTTCAATTGCAGAAATTTCCTGGTGGAAGCGTAACCCATACTTCTCACTCACAGCTCCCATATTTTCTGGGGGAATTTAAACGAGCGCCTAAGAAATGTAGTGTCAATGACACTGAGCATCCTAAATTTTTGTAGCTTTTTTAACATGCCTATAATTAATGTTTCACAGTTAGAACCTCAATTATTTCCAAAGAAATGTGTCTCAACAGTTTAAAAATAAATCCAAACAGTCTTTTCTAAATCACTGCATGTATCCTCAACATTTTTGTTTTTCATAAGGTGAGTAATCTGTGGGCCAACGAAAATGTTCCCCTGAATTTTTGAGTAGCTTAGCGATGATAACTGTTCTCTCGCAGGTATTGAAATCCACGCTCTTTTTTAATCATCGCTTTAACAAAATTCTTCAACAATTCCAACTTTATGTATAAAGGCAGGAGAATAACTTTCTTTTTATCGGTTAGAGGAAACGCTTCGGATAATTTTTCATGTGCAATTCATTGTTTGTGCTCTGGCCACTTTTTAAAATACACTCATGAACAAAAAAAATTAGCGCACCAAGAAATAATTTCGGGATAGTAAGGAAACTTGGCATGAAGGTACATGTCGGGGAGATATGCAAATGATTAGAAATGCAGCGTGATTGCGCATTACGCATAGCCGGTAGAGGGGATTTAACGTCGTTCTCCGGGTAGTATAAAACAGGTAACCAAAGCTTGTTTGAGTGTGCTGAATCATTTACAATGGAAGAGCTGAGGTAGACAGGCCATTACGCCGCTTTCGAAGACAATATGAGCAGCTGTCAAAGTTTGACAGGGGGAGAATCATCGGCATGATGGAAGCTGGGTGGTCAGCTAGGCGAGTAGATCGTCAATTAGGCCGCTCTGATTGTGTTATGAGGAGGTATTGAGACCAGCGGATCCGAGAGATGTCATTTACACGAAGACCAGGCTCAGGACGCTCTCGACAAACCAGTCGTCGAGAAGACCGCCACATCGTAAGAAATGCACGCGTACAGCCAACTGCTTCATCGGCCGCCATCCAGGCACAATTAGCACCTTCACTAGGGGCCCCTGTGTCTTCTCGAACCATACGAAGGCGCCTGGCTGAAGGACGTTTTGGGATCGCGGCGCCCATTACGTGTGCTGCCCTTGACACCCACCCATCGATGCCTCCGTCTGGAGTGGTGCTCGCGCACGAGGAAACTGGACCGCAGTGGTATGGAACCAGGTCGTCTTTAGCAATCTCAGAAGTGATGGCAATCGTGTTCGTGTGTGGAGACCCCGTGGTGAACGTCTCAATCCTGCCTTTGCTTTACAGCAACACACCGCTCCCACAGCTGGTGTGATGGTATGGGTAGCCATTGCCTTCAATACACGGTCGAACCTAGTATTGATCCGTGGCACCATGACAGCCTAGCGGTATGGTTTCATCCTGCAACCACATGTATTGTCACTCATGCAAGGCTCTCAGGAGCCATTTTTCAACAAGACAATGCTCAGCCTCACACGGCAAGGGTGTCACAAGACTGTCTCCGCACTGTTACTACCCTTCCTTGGCCTTCCCGATCCCCAGATTTGTCTACAATCGAGCATATCTGGGATGATTTGGGACGGCTAGTTGGGCATACCACGAGTTTGAACGAACTAGAGGCAAGGTTACAGCAAATATGGAACGATATGTCTCAAGACATCATACAGAACTTGTATGCCTCAATGCCCGATCGTATCGCATCGTGGATTTGCGCTACAGGGGGTTCAACAGGGTATTAAATCCTCCGTTCTTTTGCCTTTTTCTCTGAAATAAATGATTCTTATTTTTTGATTTTCTAATTATTTACTTATATCAAAGTAGTCATTACGTATGTAAAATTTCGTTTCATTTTGACGATTCCTTCTTGGTGTGCTAATTGTTTTGTTCATGAGTGTATATTGTTGATGCTTTGCCCTGTTGTGTCATTCGCGCATAAAAAAGCAGCATTTTATATAGTCTAGTTACATAGCAATAAGAATGGCAAAAAATAGTTTCAAATTCTGCGCATATGTTCTAATTATGATGTGAATAGTCAATTTTATGTAGTAATATCTTTATATTTTCTTAAGATTCCTTCATTATGTAAGAATATGCTATTGGAACAGACGATAGGTTATTCCATGAAGGAGTAGCTGAGCCTTCAAGCTGGTCTTCGAGCCATCGTTAAACAATCGCCATTGTTCCGAGATAAATTGGCAATTCAAAATCGACGTCAAATTGCTTATATCATTATTATAGTATAAATCGCCCTTTGTCTAAGAAACTCTAAATATTTCTCATTTCGATATCAGTAAATGGATACGTTAATGTTTTTTTTTTTTTTGAGAGGTTTCCAACTTAGCAGTATTTATCCAAGTAATTCTGAGTGTTTTTTGATAAATTTAAGTCTCTATCAAAGCCATTTAATTCTAGAGTAATTTGAAATAGTTTTGGATATATGTCAGGATAAAGTACAGTAAATGAAGTTTCAATTTCCATATCCGCTGTGGCCTTATGAAAATTTTTCCGGAGCGTTTGGTCTTGGTGATAATTCCCCCCCATGAAGTATGACTTGCATTTCTGAATGTAAGTTCGGATAGTTAATTTTTTTTTGCTTTCTGCAGAGAATCCTTTCATTTTTGTGATTCAAAAGTAGCATTAATTTATATAATCCTTTGACTCTCACGTTATTATGGGTATGGCAAATTGCACACTCGTTCTTTTACCTTTCATTTTTATCTTGTTCACCTACTTCAGATGGAAAGTACTGTGATAGACAGCCTTTATTAGCGCGTGTATGCTTTTTCACAGTAAGTTCACCACACAAGTAGCAAATAGGAATCAGGATCATTAACACAATCTATGAACATTTTTCACAAATTTTAGTTAAAATATTGTAAATTTACACAAAATTTGTGTTGAAAAAACCAGCAAAGAAATAACGATACTCACAAGCCGTAAGACAAATTTTTAAGTGTCATGGCTTTGAATGTGGGCAAAATGTTACGCAACAACTAGCGCCATTTGTTCAAAGTCACATACATAAAATTTATTGAAGTAAATTCTGTTTCTACTCTCTTGTTACATGTTATATTGGTATGATAAGTTTTAAAAAATGTACCTGTAGATCAAGTGTAAGTAAAAGAAAAATGTATTACAGTTATAACTGTATGCGATAGCCTATGTAATCCAAAACTTATGATTGAAATTCCTTAAAATTGAAAAAGCATATTCTTTTTCAACACGCTGCAATCTATATGAAATAACCAATCCTCCATAATATTAAGGAAAAGAAAATTCACTAATATTCGTTTTTAGAGTAATCACAAAATCTTTTTTCTTTTAAAATATTATAATATTCCCCATTTAAAAATGTTGTTTCGTCCTTGTGTGAATAATTTGTGTTTAATAGTTTCATCTGCTGTATTTCTGTGAGGTTTTAAATAAGTTCGAATTGAATCAAATATTCAGATATTTAGTCTTAATGAACAACAGGCTGGGTTCCCATTCTTTGAAGCCCTTCTCAAAATTGAAAGTTTGTCTTGGTTTTCATCGATAGATTCACTGTTTATTAATATTCCATTTCTACTCAAATGAGAGGAGGACAGATTTAACCCCGAGCTTCGCTATACTGCAGGTCTTCGTTTTTATAGAATATTATGTTCATTAGGCTCTGACCGAATGAGCAAAGTTATGTAACGTTTTTGGGGTTATAAACATGTTTCTAGTGTCTTTATAAAGCAGTAAAACTCAAAGCACGTTTTTCTTCTGATAGAATTGAAAATTCAATTGCTGCTGTTGTTATCCCAATTCGATGGCTTTAATGAGTTGGGATTTGAACAAGGGAATGTGAACCTTACTTCTATGCTTTGTGTAGTCTAAATTATAAATTTAGAACTTCTTGATTTTTTTTTATATTTATAAATTACATTATTAACAATTTTAATAACAACTCATCATTAAAAGGCAGAACAATGTTTAAAAACTGTAATCAAGACCTAGACTTTGATAAATATGTTATCTACACTCAAAATGTTTCGATTAAATAAAAAAAGATATGAGCAAACACTGGTGTTCAAAATTAAACATAATTCATGAAATGCGAAAAAAAAGTGAGTAAGTATTGGTGAATTTGTGGAAAATCATTTAATGAAAGTAAAAATTTGTCTATGCAAAATATTTCATTCGACTTGAAGAACTTCACAAAACCCTTGAGCACGACGGAATGCGGATAAACCGACTCTCTCGGCATGGCCGTTCAGATGTTTCGTGCCATTCATATGCGAAGAAACATTGTTGACGATTAAACAGAACAAATGATGGCACAAAAATGACAATTGGACATAATGGCGAAAGGTTGAATCGTTGGAATGCATAAATTCGGATGATCACTAACCGAAGTGTCTCTAATTCTGAATGCACCTCAATTTATGATCTCAAGATTGTAGCAGAGGTTTCAATGCGTGGGAAATGTTTAATGACGACCAGTATCGGTCGGCCAAGAGTCACAATCGTTCGCCAAGATCTATATCTGGCAATAACTGCGTGACGTCAGAGAGACAGTTGTGCTAGAGAACTGGGTTCAGAGCTCACAGCCTCCACAGAAGTACCAATTTCCAGAAAAGATGTGTATAGGAGACTCAATAATGTTTAACAGAGGACTCAATCATGTGGATCTCTGCCAAACGTCAAGTAGTTTGCATTCCTCTCAAACCTATTCTCATCGGCTAACGATATAGCGAGAAATTGGAATTCATTTTTACCTGGATAGCATGACGGAAAGATATCTTTTTCCATCAGCGGGAGACATTGTGTGATCAGGCATCATGCTAGAAGGTCGAACAAACCTCTATATCTTTGAGACGGGATCTGTGACTGTTAGAAGATGCAGAGATGAAGCTGTTGAGCCTTATGTTCGTCGGTCTAGAGGTGTTGCAGAACCTGATTTCATATTCATGGATGATTTCACCGTTTGAGACAAATCGATGACTTCCTTAAAACAGAAAATATCCAGCGCATACCGTGGTCTGATCACTCCCCATACCTGAATCCTATTCAGCAAGTGTGTAATATGCTCGGAAGAATATGCAGTCCTTTCTAACCTACTAGGCTCCATTCCAGAGCTGAAAAGAGCTCTTGATGAAGTTTGTAACTCTTTGAGCCCACAACTCCTTCACAGTGTCATAGAAAGTATGGAAAATCATTGCACATGGTATCTAAATTTCAGAGGGGACCATACACTTTATTAAACTGCAGCATCACCTTTTTATTTCAATTGTGTTTCCACTAAAATGTGAATTCCTCTCGGTCCCATTCTTTTAAACTGTTTCTTTGGATAGTAAAAATCTTTATTATTGTTCTTTCGCATTATTTTCATATTTTATATTAATTTTACAGTCACATATCACGTTTCCAGCCATTTCGGCATAGGTTTCTTTTATTATTCTCATGACTACCAATTATGCTCAACTTTTGAACTCTGAAGTACTTTTTAAATGTTATTTGCTTTCTGTGTACAGTAACAGGGCGATAAGTGTTGCTGCTTACTGTGGCCAGACGCCTTCAAAAAGGTGGAATATTTGCTCGCCGTCCTGAACGCTCCATCCTTTTGAAAGTTGGACATCGGCGGTAACGTTTGGGGGGGGGGGGGGAAGGATCACAAAAACAGGATATCTCATCATTGGAGTCTTGTCTTCTTTACAGATGAGAGTCGTTTCAGTACAACAAACAATTCTCAACGCCAATTGATTTGGAGAGAGGTAAGGGAGACGGTTTCATCCCAGTATCATCACGGAAAGAGATCGTTACGGTGGTCCTGGAGTTGTCGTCTGGAGAGGCATTATGCTGAACGGGCAGACTGGGCTCCACGTTTTCGATAGAGGTTCTGTAACCGAAGATCGCTATTGTAAGGAGGTGATCCTTCCCCAAGTACGTCGGTTCCGAAGTGCTATTGGACCAGACTACTGGACAATCTTATCTCAAGAACTGTTGGACAATCTGATGCTGAGTATGGAAAGACGGTGCGAAGCAATCATTGCATTAAGGGAAAGGCGTATCCCATACTAAGAAACATCTGCTGGTTGCTCTTCTTCTTGGACAGACAATCATGTGTAACGATTCCATGAGTTCAATAAAGCCTTTTTTTGTTTTATTCCATACTATGCTTTCGTCATCTTATAAGTACATAATGCTGTCTCTCCTTTCTATATTTCATGTCTCTCAGATGATTTCTCGAGAAGTGGTAAAAAAAACATCTGCTGCTTATGTTTTGCACACCAGTATATATATATATATATATATGTGTGTGTGTGTGTGTGTTATGTTTAAAAGGGGATTTGGAGCCTAAAATGCTACCAGTTTTCAATTATATGATAGACATTTCTTCACACTTATTGAAATTTTTAAATTCTAATATAACTTCGAAGAAAGAAAAAGATGAAATTAAGGGGGAAATTTCTGTAGTTTCTTTATGAAGTGTCTAATGCCTGCTTACAAAGCATTTGAAAAACGAATTGATTCCATTTGAAAATTCCTGCCTTACAAAGAAATGCTGTTTTGAGAGGAAGATCTCAGTCACTCGAGTAAACAGATATCAATGGAAAATGGAAATAATTGGGAATGAAAATGTGTGTGTATGAGGGAAAGGATAAATCTTTGTGAAACTATTTCTTTCATGATGGGTTTTCAATTTATACGAAACGCAAACACCTTGAAACTACTTTAATTCGTATGAATTGAGTTTGGGCTCACAGATTCGAAATAGAACTTTCTGAATTGAACTAGTTTCAAAAATTTTTCACATAAGTTTGAAATGAGGAACAGTTCAAAAACAATGACGAGTTTCTCTATATTCTTACCCTTTCTACAAAAAAATAAATAAACAATAGGTAAGAACAAACTCTGTCCATTCTAACCCTGAATGGTTCGAGTTTTTAAGACCCCACATTCCAATCTGTAATTGATCACTGTTCGAAGGAATATCAACCGATGCAAAGCTAGAGTTAAGAGAATTGGTCGATTTTCTTGTGATCAGAAATCAGTGAAATCCATTTATTACGCAGCTTCTTCCAGAGGGGAAATTGTTTTCACTGTAAACTGAGGCTTCTAACTTGATTGCCACCTGATCGAAAGTTATGGCACTTAGTACAATAATTAACCATCTCTAAAGCCACAGAGTAGCCGACCATTTCCATTCATAAAGTAATGAGATATTTCCAAAGAATATTTGATGATGAACTGTTCATTTTCCTCGTAAAGGATTACCTACTGCTTATAGGGCTTAGATGGAATCGACGATTGATAGAAGTAATGATCGGTCTTGTTCTCTTCTTTTAAACCGAATAACAATACTTTGAAAATATATTTATATATACTTTTCTATATCAACCACTTTTATTAAAAGAAAGACAAAAAAATATTGATAATGGCACTTCATAATTCTCAATTCTTCAAGTTAATAAATTTTAGAGCAGACCACACATTTTGAGCATTGAGCTGTATCTCTTCAGTTTTAACGAATGTTCTAAAAATTAAATAGCTAAAATAAGTGTATAAGATATTGCCCTTTTATTTTGATAAAAATTTTAAATGATAAAAAACACTAAAGCATTTACAATATTGAAAAGTTTATAGAAAATTTTTCCATAAATTTAACTTCATTTTGAAATCAATTTTTCATGTTAAATTGGATATGAAAAAAAGTGAAAATGCTTTTTCCCGAATGGAAATCAAATAACATATCATTTACATTATATTATAAAAAGGTATTTGTTTTTTGATTAATTTACTGTGCTATATATTTTTGAATATCAATTTTCAGTTTATTTGAGATTTTCAGAAATAACGGAGTATGTGATCAGTAATCAGTTGTGATTGTATAACAGATCTGATATGCGAAAGATTAATTCAAAACGGAAAACTATATATATATAAGTGTGTGTGTGTGTGTACATGTAGGAGGTATTCGTCTGGACAAGACACCTCCTGGTGCTTCGGAATCTAGGGGTAAAATTGGTCGGTGATGACATTTACTAGTTCATTGAAGAGGCTCGAAGTAGAATCATTATTCTATTCTTGATTAGATGAAGTAATACTATTTATAAAATTGCTATGTACGGGTTGTTTTGGATTAACTAGTTCCTTCGAGAAAGATAGATAGCTGCCTCATTGTATCGTATATCAGCGATGAGCGTTGGAACGCGCTCTGGCGTTCGGAGTTTACTTTTGACGCGGGTAATGCGAAGGAGAAAAGAAGCGAAAAAAAAGGGGGGGAAAGAGAGCGAAAACGAAATGTCGCTCAGCTTTGTTTAGGAATAGGGGGCGCTGCACGAGCTATCACATGACGCTGATTCGTGGTGTTATCTATCGAGTAACTGAGGAACTGGTTTTACAGTACGTTGTAAAATACAATATTAATTCTTTGATAATTAGCAGTAAAATCCTACATACATTCATATATATATATATATATATATATATATATATATATATATATATATATATATATATATATATATATATATATATAAGAAGAGAAGAAACTATAAATAACAAAATGATATTTATGAGACAATATATTACACCGAAATAACAAGTGAGTAAATTTTCATGAACTTTGAAGCATAGATCCTGAGAAATCAGTACCCAGAAAAACAGCACTTAAAAGCCTGGACATTGAGTCAAACAGAGATTGAATGGCATGTACAGGTACAGATGCTCATGTAGCTTCAACACGATGTCGCAGTTATTCGACTGTAGTGACTGGCATATGGTGACGAGCCAGTTGCTTGACTATTATTGACCAGACGTTTTCTATTGGTGAGATATGTGCAGATCGTGCTGAACATTTTCTGTATCAAAGAAGGTCCATGCAGTAATGGCAACATGTGTTCGTGTAATACCCTGATGAAACATGGCGTTTCGCAGGGCTTGTAGAAATAGTAGAATCATGGGCCTTAACCCACCAGGACATTTCACATTTTGAACTTGTGCATAAGTATCCACTCTATATCAGAATTTCTATGTTATTGTGAAGATATTTTATTATATTTTAAAATTCTAGATTTATTTATTTAAATTAGATCTTTTCGTTTCGAGAATATTAAAAGTATTATATGAAAATATGATGGTAAATTAGTAAATATATACAAGTTTGATTCATTAATAATATTAGAACATTATTTTGTTGCTCTCATGGCCGTTCTCTTAAATTGGGCTTCTACCTTTTTCATTATTTCATAAGACTTCTTAAATTTTTTTGAAATAATTTATTACAAATAAAAAAAAAGAAACTGTAAAATCTTATGAATATTCTGTAGGTCTTTTTTCTTATCAAACTTTTCATCTACAACTTTTGTTGCTTCTTCCCGATTAATTTTTTATAGAAATTCTTTCTTATTTTAGTCCAAATTTTTTACAGTGTCTCAATTCAATCAGTTCACGGCCATCTTAACCTCTACTGGATGCGAGATACACTCTTGAAGTATTCCAAATGATTGAATGGCAAGTAATGGGCTACAATGGAAGGGTACTCCAAAATTTCTGGGAGCTGCTTCAGAAATCGATGCAACAGCGAAGCTCCTTTAAAAATGAGACTAGTGTTTGCTGGAAGATCCATAAAAGACAGATGGGTCCCAAATTATTCAAACAGAACCATCATAAATATTTGAGGCCCGTGTTTAACCCTGAGAGGGAAATATGGATTCATAAATCAATTGGTAAATCTTGGATCAGTTGGCCTTATGTGGTTTCCTTCCAATGGGTCTGGTGCTCAGGATCAATCAAGGCTTAACCTGGAATGGTATGTTTGGAAGATGCAAAAAAAAAAAGCAAGGACATTTTTCTTTATCTACTCTCATATATGAATAAACATTATTACCACACTTAAAACGTGTTATTTTCTTTAATATTAATTCATAAATATATCTATAAAGATGTTTGGCATTTTTGTCATATGATGCCTTGAATTTCAAAAAATACATAAACATTAATGTGTGTTAAATTACGGATAAAAATTATTCAAATTATGTTCTCCTGCCATGCATAATTTATGATGATAAAATTTGGTAATGATGGGAAATCTATGAGACTCAATTTGAGAAAAGAAAAGGGAATTATGCATAATTTTGGTTGAGAATCTTCAATTATCTTTAAATATAATATAGTCTATTAAAGTGTCACTTTCTTTTGATGTAATAAAGTAATAAATTTTAGAGTGTACGAGCTTTTCAAACGTATTTCAGAAAGATCTTTCATTAAAATATTTTAACTAATTCAAATATTTAAAAAAATAATACACACAATTGGTGAAATAAATATGTCTTTTATTGAAAGTTATAATGCTGAAAAGTGTTTCTTGTAGTTCTGCTTAAATATAGTTTCATTCGACCAAGAATTTATTAAATTAGCTTCTTTTGAAGTAATACAAATAAAAATTAGCATTTGGGAAAATTCTTCAGAGTTTAGGATCTTTACATATTCAATTATAAAATCACATTGTCTGATTTAACAACCATATTTTTTTTGTTTAAGTTATACATTGTTAAGCCACAAAATTGTGCATACATGTAATATAATTACTAAAAAAACATAAATGAATATTTCGGTACAAAAAAATGAATTAAATAATGGAAATAAATAATAAAACATAAGTCAATATTTCGGTGCATATCCTTCATATTCTATTGCATTTAGAATACCTTCCAAACTGTGTGAATTAATTTGAAAGGATTTGTGCTGCTTCACTGGATATTTTTGCCCTCTTTTCTTGTAATACTATTTGTAAATATCCTTTGCTCTTGATGTTATGTTTTGAACCCATTTTTCCAACTGAGACCCCTTCCCACTAGCATTCTATCACACCATAATCGAAAAATTGCATTGGTGTACGCAATCGAATTTTGCAATTGTACAACCATAATTAAACATTTGAGCTATATGTATGGAGTTCTAACTAGTTGTAACATAGAATGAACCTCTTTACCTTTTTTTAGGGCATTTAGATTTAAATTATTCTTCAGTATACATAAGTATATTTAATTTTAATCCCTAAATCCATCAATAAAACTTCCTTGACATAGTGTTGAAGTTAGGAGAGGGGGTGCCAGCTCAGGTGTCATTCTCGTCACTTGACCGAGGTTCAATGTCCATCACCAATAGCCTTTGTTTTGCTTCTAGTGCGACGTTAATAAAACCAAAATCAATAAAAAACACCGTCAGTAAAAACTGATTTTTCCACAATTTTTTCAGACATACAACCCCATACAAGAGCCAAACCACCATTCTGCTTGACTGACGATGGTATATGAAAGGAGTAGTTCATAGTTCTGTTTTCGTTAAGCAGACACTGACTTCACTTTCACTGAATATTGCATAATTCCAGAAGTATTGAGGCTCTGAAATAAGAATTTAAGTTTTATGATCTTTGTTTTTTGTCTTTTTGCCGTAGAAAGGGAGGGTTTTCTTCAAGCTGTGTGACCATTGAAATTTGCTTCTATTTAAATTATTTCTGTAGAAACACATCTTATTTCTGCAGAGGTAGACGAGGCAATTCTTAAAATGCTCACCTTAAAATTTTTTCATAATTCCCGACTAATATTTCGTGTGTCATCCCTCTTCCAGTTTTAATTACAATTTGCCCAAATTTGATTTTTTGTACTCATTTGTGACTTCACTGAGCTTCCTTTACAATGTCAAGAAAAGATATACGTTCTACAAGCATTCGAATGATAAGTTTCCAAATTTCAAAATCAGTTTCAGTTCTGGAGCTTATTTTCACATCTAAAATGTTCTTTTATTCTCTTGGCAAACAAATATTGGTATCTTATGGAAACAAAAATGATATGCTGATTCATTCTAAAAGAATTGTGTTGGCAAAATCTTAATTCTTATAGGGTATATACTCATTTTTGTAACTATGAAATTTGGAACTTTGAAGTAAAATGTTTGTTTATTAAATTATAATCGGCTCTGATTTTTAAAAAAATCTTATATATTGTAATGTTATCGTTCATATAAATCTTTAATTTCAATAAGCACTCAATAATATTGTTTTAGACCTTTCAGAAACATCGTGAAAGAGGTATTCAATTTTGGGAGCTAATTTTAAGAATTCAGCTATTTAATTAACATTTAGTGATGTACTAATTTTTACACAAGGAGAATATCTGAAAATTTAACACTGTAAAAGAAATTTTCAAGCAAATTTCAGTACATGGAATAATTTGAAAGAAAAATTACCTCTTTTTTCAATACCGTGAAGATACAATACTTCTATCATTTACGCAAAAATTGATTCCTGCTGGAGAAAACAATTTAGCGCCAAATATTTTATGAAATATTTATGTTAATGCTCCAAATCTCTTATAAAAATATTTGTTAAGAAAAAACAACAACAAAAAGGAAAAAAAACGGAACTTGAAATTTAAGCGTAAAGCATGATTTAACCTCATACTTGTGAATTATAATTTTTGCATTCAAAGTTTAAAATAATTTTTAAAATATTTTTCACGAAATTTAAAAATATTTCGCTTATGAATTTGAATCAATAGTTCTTTTTTAGCAGTTTGTTATGCAGGAGGCCTTTATTTCATATAACTGTATTTCTTTCAAAAAAATAATCAAAAATAATTACAAGACAGTAAAGGCAAAATTGTAAAGTAGTCGGGCTTTTCGTAGGCTTCCAAATTTCTCCCAATGAAAGCGGGGTAATTTTGACTACTTAACCGACTGTCCATCCGACGCCAGGTTTCTTCTATTTCCCTTCGGCCACTTCGGTGCTCTTGCTGGAGGATCCCCCTCCCACGTCACGGACTTCGATTCTTTTTTTTCCCCACTCAAAAGCATTCACAAGTTTGAAGAGAATAATGTGGAAATGGATCGTGTATTTCTTCCCAACATTTTCTAACATTTGGTGGATAAAATATTCCTCCTATAGTTTTGACACGTTTTTCTCTCTCATACCAACATTTTATAAATGGACTCGTGTTTTTATGGGATAAAAGCAGAAAAACTTGGGAATGTAGAAAAATTTTATTCCTGTTTTTTATTACTTAATGGAAAGATTTGCCTCCAGCTAAGTTCTACAGCATTACAGCGAATAACTTTAGCATACAATCCCATCTTGTATGATATAAAAAAAACAATATTAAAAGAAAATTGTGTGACATGTCTTTCGTATTAAATTAGAGATATTAATTTCAGATTTAATCAATACAAGAATTTCACTTAATTCCTTTAGTAAACTCTGCCCCTCTTAAACTACTGCCAGAAATATTTCTGAATTTAAAGTGCTTATCCTCTTCACTTGCTGCTCTTCTTTAATCGTTAGAATGTAAATGAACTCTATGCATTAGAATGTAAGCGAACTGGAAAAATGACACAAAAGGCATTTTGAATCCTTCAAGATTTAACATTGAATATTTGAAACCGATATTTGAGGGATTTCTAAAGTGCGTAGAATACTAAAAATAAATTGAATCTCTATATTTCTCTCTATATTTCTTGACATGACAGATGAAGCTAAAGCCTCGTGAAAACAGAAGTCAGGTAAATTTATATTTCCAGAATCTAACAGAAGAAAGATCTTTTCATAACTCCTAAATTTTTGTTTAATTTACAGTGACTATTTGAAGAAGTCCAAATCACGGAAGCATCATGATATGAGATACGTTTCCAAACAGTGATGCTTATTCTTGACAGAGACAACTTGTTTTAACCATCATTGTACTGTATTGATTTTTCTCTTCATTTCTTTTCTTTTTGCTATGTTTTTATCAATACAATTCTATTCAATTACATCATTGTTTCAGTTTGAATTTTTTGATGACTAAATATTTTATCCGATATTTATATCGTCTACACAGGTTTAGAAAGTGCGCAAACTCATAATGTACATGTTTGGATCGTTTAAATTTATTTTTTCTAAATAGATTTATGTTTCATGCTCCCTTTAAAATTACTATCCTACAACAACTATCTCACTCGATAATCCAGCGAAATCGCTTATCGGGTTCGAAAGGATCATTGCCGAATCCCTTATTCGGTTCAGCAATGATCCCTAACGTTCCCGATTTAAGAGAATTTATGCCTTCAAAGTACTAAGGTACTTTGAAGGTAAAATGCTTAAGTATTACAAGAACATATTGTAGAAGGTGTTCAAACGTATCTACACCTGGAGCTTCCCGTGCTTGACCGATATATATATATATATATATATATATATAAAACAGGTCAATTGAAAAGTCCCCGGACTACCATAGTGAAACACATTTTTTTGGCAAAATTAGTTTTTTTTATTCAACATAATTCCCTTCAAGGATGATACACTGATTATAGCGACTCTCCAACTTTTCGATACCATTTTTGTAGAACTATTTGTCCTTTGCTTCAAAATAGGCCTCAGTTTCGGCGATCACCTCTGCATTCGACGAAAATTTCTTAAATGCGAGCATTCTTTTGAGATCTGAGAACAGGAAATAGTCGCTGGGAGCCAGATCTGGAGAATACGGGTGGATGAGGAAGCAATTCGAAGCCCAATTCATGGATTTTTGCCATCGTTTTCAGTGACTTGTGACACGGTGCATTGTATTGGTTAAGCAGCACTTTCTATTTCTTCAAATGCGGCCGTTTTTCGGCGATTTCGTCCTTCAAACGATCCAATAACGCTATGTAATAGTCTGTTGATGGTCCTTCCTTTTTCAAGGTAGTCAATGAAATTTATTCCATGCGCATCCCAAAATACAGACGCCATAACCTTGCCAGCCGACTGTTGCGTTTTCCCAAGTTTTGGAGCGGGTTCATCGTGTGCAGTCCACTCGGATGACTGTCGATTGGACTTCGGAGTGAAATGATGGAGCCATGTTTCATCCATTGTCACACATCGACGCAAAAACTCGGGTTTATTACGCTTGATCATCTTCAAACACTGCTCCGAATCATCAACTCGTCGTTGTTTTTGGTCAAAAGTGAGCGCGCGCGGCACCCACTTTGCACAGAGCTTTCTCATACCCAAATATTCGTGAATGATATGATGTACACATTCAGTTGATATTTTTAGAGTGTCTGCTATTTCATTCAATTTCAATTTACGGTCATTCAAAATCATTTTGTGGATTTTTTTAATGTTTTCGTCGGTAACAACCTCTTTTGGGCGTCCCCTGCGTTCACCGTCTTCGGTGCTCATTTCACCACGTCTAAACTTAGCATACCATTCCTTGATG